>JBAPLJ010001465.1:3277500-3580780 GCA_037832345.1 Rhizophora mangle
TTATTAGCACGATCATAAGCAGCGTTGCAATTGATCTTCTGCTTTCCTGTTTGTGTTCTTTCCCAGGTTGACGGCCTTGTTTTCACAATGTTTGGCAAAAGATTCGTTGTCATGGAAGGCAGCGTTGTAACAGCCCCCGTACACATGAATTACTTGCCTTTTGCAGCGTGATTCTTGAGTCAATTAGGACCTGATTAAAATAGGAATCGTTTCTTGCTTTCCCTATGTGCCGGCAAATTAGACCCGTCGTCTGCAAGTCTCCTTCATAGTCCTTTGCAGTTTATTGGATTAAAATGTCACTCCGGCATTTTTTGGTTGATGTGAAGCCTTCACAGTCAGCTTTGCAACCCAGATTGCGAGCAAAACAAGTGGCATTTGCATGATTACACAAGAACAACATATGTTCTACAGATTCTACACTTTCATTGCCAATGCAGCACAAAGGCACCTCACCACAACCTCTTTTCAAAAAAACTTTCATGGTTGCCAAGGAGTTGGTGATGGTACTCCAAATGAACACCTTTGCCTTAGGTGGTACCACAATTTTCTCCAACAATCTTGTGAGAAAAGCTGGGAAGTAGATGTGTTTGTTTTGTTGAGATGCTTTCTATATGTTGTTCATTAAAAAATATTCTGACTTTAGGGTACATTCCTCTTTTCTATCAAAATGCCACACCCAGTTGTCATTCTGTAATGAGTCCAGTTGGAATTTGTTCTATGGCCACAACTTCACCTGGGGAGATGAGTTGGTGTAATAGTGGAAGGTTCCACTTTTTGCCGTTATGATTCATGCGAACTGCTATTAGCATAATTTGGTTAATTGAGGGTCTTCTGGATCTTATTCGAAAACCGGGCATGACTATCTCCAAGTATCATTACCTATTTGTACGGGGTAAGCAGTCATCTCTTTTTACCGGGTTCTGTTAGCCCGGATCTCCTGTTTGTCATTTCCATAACTTTAGATCGACTCGGTTCTTTGATTGGCACAATACTTCAGAACCAGTTTATGGCTGCCCAGCCAACATTTATCCTTAAAATAATTTATCCAAGGAACCTTTGCCAAGAGGTGGTGTCTCTTGAAATGTAACTTCGATGGGGCTGCATATGAAGAAAAAATAAACACAAGACAGAAGATTTTTTTTTTTTTTTAATGTTTTTCAGGGGAACATTGCAGGCAAGTAACTTAAGCTTCAAGCCAAAAAAATGCACGACCACCTTTTCCGATTTACTTGTATCAATTTGAATTTCGAACAAACATTCTAATTCGATTTTAACTAAATAGATATCCAATTTTTTTATATTTATATGACATCACATGTAGCAAATGCTGGATTCCATCCTGATCATCAAAATGAAAGTCGACTGCTAAATTGCAGATCGTGTTTGCAGGGCACCAATCTTTCCATGCTACCATAAAAAAGAAAGCACTGGCTTCTTGGGTACGTTGCACTGGCCAGCAAAACTTGCAGTAGGAAACACAAATAAGGATAAGCCAAGCAATATGCTGATGACTTGGAGTTCGTTTGAGAAACAATGAGGACCTCCTAGAAGACCATACTGTCTCAAGCAACAAGATGGCCCCAGATTACCTATTTGGTAAGGGAACACATATTCCAAGTTAGTCATCATCCTCATTATTTCACAAAGGGATGTACCAGCATATTTCTTTAATAAACCTAGCCTACTGGCAAAATTGTAGCAAAGTTGCAATAAACCATAGCACCCAGATACCACCAGGACAATACTGAGGCAGATTCAATATGCCTACTGCCTCATGGTCTATCAAGCAACACCAAAGCATAAATTTTGGACAATCAAAATAGATCTAATGCAGCCAACTTATCAGACGCAAAATAACCCAATTTCAATGACCAACCTACATAAGATGAATGGAAGATGGGCCAGCTACAGCAGCAACTCTCTGAGCACACTGCACTTCACAACGGTACAAATTCCTCATTTCTTTCTTTATCCTCCGAGCTTCCCGTTTTTCCTCCTTTACAGCAGCCTACATGTAGAATTCAAAGTTATGTTCAAAGTTGGATTACAATATGCAAGCAAAAGGACATAAACCAGACCTAAGTACATGAGACACGATTTTTTAAGGTGTTTTCTTTGAAGTTAATCATAAAGGCATTGTTTAATTTGAGGATGTTTTCATCTCTCTTCAGCTCAACACAGTGCTATTCTATCAGTCTAGACATTGCATAATGAATGCATGGCACATAGGCAAAAAGATAGCAAATACATACCTTCCTCTCTTTCTTCTCCTCCCTTGACTCCTGACCATGTTGCTTCCTCTTCTGCTGCTCAGGTTTCAGTCCAGAGGCAGACTTCACCCTATCAGTAACAGATTTTCTAGCTCGAGGCAAGAACTCTACAGGAAGCTTCTCTTTTCCTCGAAGGGATATCATATGACTGGCATTCGCAGCTCCAGAAACAAATTCAGCCACCTTCTTTCTAGCAGTATCTGGAGATTCAATTTTAGCAGGGTGGTTATCAAGATTTGAATATGTTGAGATGATGGTGTCACAATCCCACTCTTCTGATTCATCACTACTTTCCTGCACCACAACATCTTCCACTTCATCACCATTTTCATATTTATCTGCATATTCTGCACAGCGGCGAAGGACATCTGCTGCTGAGTCTAATAACTCTTTGTTTTTGGGTTTCTGATTTCCATGAAACAAATCTGCAGGGGCTTCATATTTGTCGTCAAGGTCCAGGTCATCCATTACATGGCCATTAAGGGCATGTTTAAGCTTGTCTGCAAGAAATTCATCTTCTTCAGCAATGTAACCACCATATTCATCATCTTCATCATCAGTGCCATATTCTTGACGCTCAAGCTGTTACAACAAAACAATACACAAAATACAACTAATTTGCAAGGCAAATAAAATAAAGCAGCAGAACAAAAGACACTGTTGAAAAGTTGATTCAAATGCAGGGGGCTCTAAAAATGAATCAAGAAGATTGAGGCTATATTCAATAAGAATGATAATTTTTTTTAATCGATACAAGTTTAATTTGTCTGACCAAAGCACATATTCTAGAACTAATAAATTTGAAATTTTCAAGTGAAAGTTTCTAGCTGCTTTACTATTCTCATGTATCTATTTCAAGCAGAAATAATATTTTATTCATGTTTTCATACTCTAACCAAAAGTTTATGCATTTTCCAGCAGGCATTCAGAGGAGTGGAGCAGGGGATACAAGCCACAGACCAAGATAACAATAAAGAACAACCTACTGCAAAAGAAAATACCATAGATTGAAACCTCCAATTTTTGTTAGACAAAGTAACACCAGGAATTACACAAAAAACCCTAAAGTAGAAAAGTGCTATCAGCCTATCAGCTCACTTCAAAGACCTACAGATATGAAAATTATCAAGAAGTCAATGCTGCTGATTCAAAGGCTGAAGATTCACATGACAAAAGCCAGAGATGTTATAGCTCAAAGATTGTTATGTTGCATGCCTTCCAAAAAGCTGAGAATTGCTGTAATAAATGATTATTGAAAAAACATGAAGTCAACAAAAGCAATGATGATTATCTAAAAAAATCCACTTAGAAAGAACAACACTAAACACATGCTAAAACAATAAAATCAACATTCACACAAGCATTCTTAGTGAAAATAGAAATATGAACTAAATGAGTATACTCTGCTAGAGAAAAGGATTCTCACCAAATCAAATTGCTCATCCAGTAGACGGCGCCTTTGTAGCTTCTCATCCACAGAGTCAACTCCTGCATCTGCAGCAACGTCCACCAAATTTCCAACACTACCAGGATCCACTTCATTTTCCCTATGGATAGAGGAAGCATATTCACCAATTGGATCATTATGATTAACCAACTTGGGCTCATCAATTAAATTCGATTGAAGTTTTTTGTTGCTGTTGCTATTCACATCTTCCCCTTCGTCAGGAAGATTTGCACAGACAACAAAATCCTCCTCCAAGTCCTCAGCATCAGATCCAAAACGTGAAAAATTATCGTCAAGCAATTTAACCACATCAGGATCAACCATTTTCTGCACCCTAATACCAACAGTCCTTGCTGCGACACTGTAAATCGAATCATCAGCAGTATCATCACTCTTCAGCTTAGCCACTTGCACTTTTGAAGCATCATATGCCTGACAAGTTATAACACCCACAGTTCCTTTCACTACATAACACATAGATCAAAAGTTTTATCTTTTAAAGAAATAAAATTGTACAAACAAAGCAGACGACAAAAAATTGAGCAAACCTTGACATCGCTGGGAAGCAGGTCAAGCCTGGCCCTAGGATTATGGATGTAGGCAGAGCCGCCGCCGGTGTTCCTAATCTCCCTCAAGTGAACAAGATAATCATAGCCATCATCAGGAAACCCCAGCTCCAAGATCTCCCTCCTCACATGCTCCGGCAAAGAAGCTTCCTTCGCCCCGCCAAACTTGCTCAAAAGGCGATGACCAACCTCATCCTCGCCGTCAATATCATCAGGCGCATCAGCGAAGATGGAATTCTGGTCGTCGTCGAAGGAGAAGGGGTTGTTGTCGACTCGGACAAATACTCGGTCGCTGCCGGCCGTTCCGTCACAGATGGGATCAGAGGAATCGCGGGCCATTAATTGGAAAGTTGCGGACTTCTTCTTATCAACGAACTTCTTCTTCTTCTTTCCCATAATTACTTTTCGTTGAGGTGACCTATGTGAGAGATGAGGCGATAATAATACTACTAGTAGGCTTTACAGCTTGCTTTGAAGTAAAATGGTTGAATTTGATTGAGACGGCTAGTGCGTCTGATAAAACCCTAGAATTTGTTTGAAGCTAAAACCCACAAATAAACATGATAAAGAAGAAAGAAACTGAAAAACCGAAAACAAATTTCCGTTGCAGGGAATCGAACCCGGCTCTCTCCTGTAAGGGTGATTAAAAAATTTAAATGTAATTAATTTAATTATTTTATTCAAAATTAAATTAATATCAAATATTAAATATATAAAAAAATTTTAATAATATAATTTTTATTTTTTAAAAAAAATTATAATATAAAAAATAATTTTTTTATTTTTTATAAATTTTTAAACTAAATAAATATAAAAATTATAATTTATTTATTTATTTATAATTTTAATTTAATTTAATTTTTAAATCTTATAATAAATTTAATTTAAAATATAAAAATTATTATTTATATACATATTTTAATATTAAATACATATTCATCAATTAGTTAAAAATTTAAAATTATGTTAAAAGTATAAAAATATATAAAATTTAATTTCAAAAATATATTCTTCCTCATCTTTAAACAACTAAAACTAGCTGTTGCCTCCTGTGAAGTCGACATTTTTTTTTTTACACATATATTGTATATCCTCATGAACATCATATAATTTTAACATAAATTGCAGGAAAAGAATTGCTATTTTTATTGCAAGGATGTCAGGCTAACGTCATGAAATTACTAGGACACGATCACCGCGGCAATTTGCAGCACGCCTTTGCATTCCTGACAACTCAATGGAGTAGCCAAAAGCTTGTTATCAGTGGCGCCAACATCTTTCTGTATTCTTTTGAATGTCTTTACCCCTTTGTAAGCGTAAGGAAAAAATATATATTATTTTTAAATATATTTTTATAGATACAAGAATATTTTTATAAATATGTAAATTAATTAAAGTATATGCTAAATTTTTAGTTATGAAGTGGTCTTAATTTTAATATATTCAAAATCTTTAACAACTTTGTAGAAAAACAACAAAATTAGATAATTAACCCGTAAGTCCCTCTCATAATAAAACAAAAAAAAAAATATTTTCTTTTTTCTTTGATAAAAATTATAAGATGGGCATGAAATCTCACAAAATATGTATGTAGTCTAATATAATATGCATAAAGCTGGGAAACGTGTGCAATTCCATGAATTATCATCTTTGTTACACTTTCCACATACTCTCAGACACAATTTATTCTATTTTTTTTTTTAACATGTTGTGTGTCTTCATGTAAATTATGTAATTTTGACATAAATTGTGAAAGAATATTCTCTATACTTAGATATGCTACAAGTTTGTCGGACAGGCCAGTGCAATAGAATGACTTGCTAATGTGACCTTTCGCACATATTTGTACCTGACAGATTAGATTAACTAATGAGAGCAAAAAGAAAAAAACATATATTAGTTCTCTTGCTTGTGCCCTCTTTTGAACGGTTTAATGCTTAGAATTAATGACTTTAATGACTTAAGTGTTCTCCAATATATTAGTTGATTACATTTATTATACGTTAAAATAAATAAATTTATAAGAAAAAAATTAATTTATAAATATATTTTTTTGTTTAATTTAAATAGTATTATTAATTTATATAGACTTATAAATAAATTTTATATAGTTTGATGAATATGTGTCAATATATGTATATTTATTTATTTGTTTGATGGGTGTTGTGCTTTTTGCTACCATCCCTTGAACCCATAAACTTAGCAAATAAAATGACTCAAACAAGTGAAGAGTTAAAGGGTTATTTGATTTATAATGTGAAATAAAAATAAAAATAAAATTTTATTATAACTTTTTAATGAAAATTAGAATAAAAATTATTATAAAAAAATAATAATACATTTAAATTATATTTAATTATCTTTAAATATAAATATAATTTATATTAAAAAATTTATTAAATAATAATAATTTTATATAATAAAAATTATATATATATATAATTTTTATTGATAATTTAATTATTATTATTATTATTTATTTTTATTAATAAACTTTATTTGTTGTATGTGTGTATATTAATTATTTATAATATTTTATTTATTTTATAGAGTCAACAAAAGAGATAATAATAATAAAATTAATTAAAAGAACTATAAGAATGATAATTATCATATATAAGTAATTTTATTTTAATAAATAAAGTAAAAAATAAATATTTTTTACTAAATATTAAAAATGAGAATCATTACTTTTTATTAATTTCTTAATAAAATTACTTTCAACTAACGTGGCTAAAGTGGTGAATTAAACATAATGGCCTTTTGCAGGCCATTATCTTGTATGCCAGGATCCGCACAACTCGAAATCCAGGAAGACGATTCTAATGTCGTCCACTCGTTGCAAGTGTCAAAGGAAGAGGGTTGGTGGTTTCTTGGCAACTTTGGTTGGTTAACCCGTCCTACAAATGCTCCATAAGCATGTTTCCCAAAGCACATTTATCTTGTATGCCAATTTTGTAGGCAGGTTTGGGAAAATACAGTGTTGTACCCTTATTTTGCTTATTTTTTGCCAACCTAATTTGAAAAAAAAAAAAAAATTCTCACCTACTTTTACATTTCGGCGCACACAATGGGTCTTTGTAAATTTCATATAGATTACGTGTTGTGTAAAAAGCAGAAAAAAAAAAGCAACAAAAATAAAAAATAATTATTATATTATTATAAAATAATTTATACATTCTGATTATGTATTAGAATGTATAAATTATTTTTGGATCCTCTTATATTAGACTTAAAGTTAAAAATATTTATTAATATTTATCACATCATCAAATTACAAAAAAATTTTCCCTTTCTCAAGAACTTCAAGCTAAACATCTAGATATTATAATATTAATCTAACAATTTTTTTATAAGGTCTAACAATTAGACAAAAGTGTGACTCTTGAGGTCAAAAGCTTGCATAATATTATTAAATATAAAAAAGCAATATCAACTGTCCAAATTAAGACAAGTCAATTTGCACTATCCACCAAAAATAATTTCAAATCAACAACGGACATTAAGCCAACAAAAATAATTAGAGATTAATAATTGACATCAAACCAATTTTTCTATAAAAGCCCATTGTATTAATAAGGAAGAGGGAGGAGGAAAAAATTAGCCAAGCAAGACAAAGCATTCTAAAGGCAACCCATAAGAGACAACAAGAGTCATAACAAAGTGCCAAGTAATTTGGCATCAAAAAAATTAGTTTCTAGAACTTTTCTAAACCACTAGAAGAGTAGGGCAATAATACATAAGGTGGCAACACACAAATAGATTGATAAAAAAAATTAGTTTTTAGAACCTTCCCATGCTACTAAAGAGTAAGGCAATAATACACAAGGTGACAACATACAATTAGCCCAGAAAAAACCATGTTTGAACAACCATTCAAAAAAAGAGGTAATTCTCTCTAGTCAATCACAATAGTAACTAATATACCCACACTAAAATTATACAATTTTTTCATTTTTTTTCTTTTCATTTTTATGGCATTCCTTAGGATATCCATCAATATAAATGAGTCATAAGAAATCTATAATTATGATCAATGCAAATATTAATAACTAAGTATTAAATAAAAAAATTATTTTACTAACAAAAGACATAATGCCTCACATAATTAATTCGGTCCATTAAAACCAAATTACATAATGTTAGCTAGGTCACCAAATTCACAACATACACTAATACTTGTAAATTTCATAAATTCATCAAAAAATACTTATCTAGCCAACATCATTGCTTCTTCTAGTTCCTCTGCAATATGAAAGGTACAAAAAAATATTTATATATATATATATATATATATATATATATATATATATTCCAAATGTGCATATATTGTAAAAAGGAGCAAAAAGATCAAAAGAAATATAAAAAAAATAACAAAATGAGGTGAGAAAGCATAAGAAGAGGATCATATTGCCCTAAGGAGGTTGTTAGAGAGTCACTGTCAATCACCAAAAAACTATCGTCAATCGCCAGAAAGTGGTCGAAAAATAAGAGGAAGCCATTTTCTGACTCAGTATGACCCAATTTATGTAATGTTAAAGATAAAACCATGAAAGGAGGTTAGGAAATGCATAAACCAATGGGCTAAACACCATTGATTAGTGCATCTCAAGACCTTGGTTCCAACAGTGTAAGCTAAGTGTTGATGAGGTGCTCTATTGACCATTAATGAAGGTTTAAAGTTCATGAACTTCCTAACTTTTAACCTTATGTTCTTTACAACCAGCCACTGGTGAAGCTTAGGAGCAACACCAATCAACTTAAAAAGCTCATAGCAACCTAATGGCATGCCCCATGCTTCCGTTGGAGGTCGCTAACATCAAAACATTGGTATCCATGAACACATAAGGTAGACAAAAATGTAAAGACAAACTCCCTCTAAGACTAAAAGCATCTTACCTAAGGCCAAGAAATTAGTTTATGAGATAAGATCATGGTAAATTTTAGCTCAAAAAGGCCCAAAATGGCATTGTTTGAGGATAAAGAAGATAATAATGGCCAAGAAATTATTTAACCAAAAAAAAAAAAGGCAAAGCATTCTTAAGAAGCCTAAGGAAAAAGGAAAAATGAAAAAGAAAAAAAAATAATAGAAGGAAAGGAAAAGTCAAAATGAAAAAAATAAAAAATAGAAAAAAGGCAAAAATAAAAAACAAAAAAAGGAAAAAATACAAGATGTAAAGTTCTTGGTATTAATACCATTCCAAGTCCTCAGGTAAGCTCGCAAGCATAAATTATTGTTTTTGCCATATAAATGAGTGTGTGTAAAGATAAGTAGTTACAAAAATGAAAAAAGAAAAATAAGGTACTGACAAGAAAAAGCATAAAAATTAAGGTAAACAATAGTACTATCACTTATGACAAATGTTTAGGTTGGTTATGGCCTTGTGAAATGTAACCGATATTCAAAACCCTAATGAATCTTGGTAAAGTGGGCTAAATTATCATGGTATTCCAATTGTACCTAAAATGGTTAGTAGTGACTTTGAAGTCCATCAATGGGTATAATAATGTCTCTCTTACCTTGATGTGTCACTTTCCTTAAAAACATAGGAAAAAGTGTAAGCCCTTTGAGGTGCTAGAATGTCACACCTTCCTTTATGCCACTATTCTTCTCTCTTTGGAGTGATCCATTAAGGTAGCTTGGCAACTCTACTAGGAATAGTATAAGAGATAGGCAACTTTGACTTACTTTGTTTTCTATGCTCTCATTTATTTCCTATTTAATACTTTATTTATTTTTCTCACTTTTATAACTATTATTTGCATTATAACTTTGATTGGACACACTCACAAAGGTTTAAAACCCAACCTTTACCCTTTAAAGTTTAGATAAAAGAGAGTGTAGGTCCTTTATGAACCCTATGTCTTTTGTATAGGATAATCCTAAAATCTCTCACTTAGACCAATGTCCCTTACTTGAGCCATGAACAATGAGGGGGAAGGGTAATTTATATTTTATTTGTGTCATACTGACATGTTTCCTTTTATCATATTATTTTCTTTTTTACCTTATCTCATACAATTCATTTTGGAAATCATTCACCTCCCAAAGTTTTGGTTATTATCTTGAATTGTGAGTCTAATCAATATGATCATCATCAAATATACTTACAATCATGTTAGGACTTGTTTTGAGGACCTTTAAAGATAGGTTGGGGATTGTCCTCCTTTGTCATCTATAAGGATTCTGAGGGACTTCAACCTAAAGTAGTCATAATTCTTCATGCTTAAACAAATTTGGGATACTTGGAGTATGGGTAAGAGACATGCCTTTTGAGACATCTATGGTGATATTAACTATATATTTGATGTCAAAATCCAATCAGCCATGTTAAAAGCCATTATACACTTTTGTGATCTAGTTTACCAATGTTTTGCCTTCCTGAATGTAGTCATGGTCCCTTTAGTGGAAAAAATTAAAGACTTGTTGAATTTACTAGGCTCACTAAACCTATCACTAATCATGTTAGCAAATTATCAAAATTAATAAAACAAATGCAAAGTGAAATTCATACTATGACTAAAGGACAACATTAAGAAGAATGGATTATGGCCAACCACATTATCAAACATATGATGAAACACCCTAAAGTAGAATTCACTCAAATGTCCTTGCTCATATATGGCCTAATTCCCTAAGGTTATTAAACATATCCATGAATGTGCCATCAAACTCTCCCACAAGGTAAGAAAGGAGGGAATGAATCCAATTCTAACCACTATCACAAAAATGATCCTTATCTTAAACCATTTTCAAGTTTAGGGAAGACAGTAGTTTAGAGGCAACCTAGTCCTATTATATGTATGACTCATTAGCCATCTAAACACTTTACAACATCAATTCATGCATCTTATGTGTTGAAAGAATAAAACTTTGCTTAAAGAATTTTGTCAAATTGAGTTGACCTATATATTAGCAATCTAAGAATGAGTTACTTATTTTTGCGACTAGGATTTTTGCCTACACACTAAATGGCTAGCTACAGATCTAGTTTTATACCAGTATGGGGAATATTTGTGGGTCCCTTTCATCAAAATCATAAGAGTTATCACTTATGCTCCCATAATCATCATTAGCAAACAAGGCTAAAAAGATTTGTCCCCTTCACTGAAGGGATGGAAACTATCCATTTCTATTACAACAATTTAGATAATCATGAGCATTTTTGACCTATCTTTCAAGCATGGAACTAAGTCATGAAAATAACCTACAAATGCTCTAATCATCCTCCTTTAGAACAATATGAATTATAAGCCATGATGTTTCTAAAAGGAAGGCGAAGGACAAAGATTAACAAGCAACTCTCTTGGCAAATTTCAATGAGTCAGGTTTTATGACCTAAAAAGAAATTGTACTCTCATATCCCAATCAACCACCTTCTCCAAAGAGCTTGGACCAAAGCTTTTTCATTAACTAATTCCTCCAATAGCTGGAGATATCCAAGAAAAAGAATGAAGAGTTAACTATTTAGCTATTAGAGGCAAGTAAAGCACTTCAAGAAATAAAGGTAGCAAAACTAAATTGGGAATAATTGCAAGATGCCCTTTTAACTCATTTTGAATTAGAATGAAACTCTCCAATAAAAAAACACTCACCTATAAGAATAGTTGGATGATGCATGCCACACTCTTTGTCAATCAAAAAACTCATGTTACACAAATAAGCTTGCTTCTTCAAGGTAAAAAAAAAAAAAAAACCAAGCTTGGCTTATAAAGTGAATGTACTCACACAAGAAAGTCAAAATGAGACACAACAGATAGCAACATTAACTCAAGAAAGCAAAAGATTGACCTAATAGTTGGCTTTTTTAGATAACTAAATACTAAAGTTAACTCTCCATTTTTAGCATACAGCCGCCCATCATTATACCCAAAATCTTTAAATAACATAATTAGTTCCTATATTTCATCCATTCAACAAGGACCTCAGAGTATTCCTTAGAAAGTCTTTTAAATACCATGAGCTCATATATTGCTTTGTGTGAAAATCTAAGTTACAATCACTGTTAAATCCTCTTTTGATTTTGAATTGTACATATGAATGGAGAGAGATGCTATTTAGCCTATGACTAACCAAACAAAAATGTCTCTTCACTTTTGATTTTGTAATATAAAAGGAAGAGTAAACTCTTTTATCTCATGATTTTACTTGATGCATGATTTGTTATAATGACTAACACTACACAGGGTGAATGATGTCCACAAACATATCAAAACATATCACTTAAACATGCATATTTAAGGTTTTATAATTAAACTTGTTTACTTTAAATGGAAGATAGAAGTTCTCAAGTCACTTGCTTGAAAATGGGATATGTGTTAATGGAGGGTTTCCTAAAAGGGGTGGTAGTTACAATCATATTTATGATGAGTTGTACTTTGCTTACATGATTAAAAACTTGTCATTATTCCTAATGGAAGGATATGATGATCATTATAGATGGCATGAAATCAAGTCACACATAGCTTATAGATGCCCATGGTTCCAATAATTCTTGAAGGAAAAAATAATGATGGGAGAAATCTTACCTAGGGTCAATTCTAAGTAATGCATCTTTACGTCCAATTGTATGAAGTATACATATTTTAATTCCTATATTGTGAAGCTATAATGAGCCCTTCTTATCCACTTACAGTCTTTTATATTCTAACACCCAAAGGGCGAGAGTCTAACTTTGAAAAAGAAATAAATGATCCTCCTAAATCATTCGAAGACAACAATATTAGCATTGGACAAAGTTCCCCTTTTACCAATCTAACAAATATCCTACTAATGCCCCTAATAGAAGTAATTGCTAAAAATACCTTCTAAAAGTACAAGACTCTTATGATTAAACAAGTTATTGAGACCCTTGCTTAGACATTATAAAATTGCTAATGCTCCCTAACACCCTTTCTTGAATCACTTTTTCATCCCACTAAAGCACTTTAGCAACTTCACAAAAGAAGCCTTATGCCTATTCTTGTACCTTGCTAGGAAGCATGCTATAGGCTTGATGATATATCAACCATGGATTAATGCCCTTATGAGATACTAAGAACAAAATTCTTGGATTCAATCTTCATTGCAGAAATGGTTTAAAATTTTTAGTTCATTCCTAGAATGGAGAGACATCATTAGCAACCTTAAAGACTCTCCACATGTCTTTTACATCATCCATCTCCATTATATGTGTGAACTTAAGACAATGAAATCAAGTTATATGCCAACTCGTCCATCTAAAAGTTTAACTTCTCTTGGCCTTTGAGGATGCATTATGTTAAGGCAACAGAAGAAGCACTAGAATGCACTTTCTAGTATTTTGAAGTTGCAAATGCAAAACCTTAGATGAAGGAGTCATTCCTTAAGATGTCATCCTTTCCATCTTTGAAGGCTTACTGAATGAAGCCAAAGTGATGACAAAAAATATTTACCACCTTAACAAAGGAATTTGAAAGTATTTCCAAGGCATCATCACTCCTATATAATTGAATAGGTAGTAAAATTGCTAAGGAATTGGATGCCATCTTAGTCAAGATAGTGCCATTAAAGGGTACTTGGAAAATGAGGTTACCAACCTTAACTTTCCGTTACTTACTACTTCAAAAGTGCAAGGTGCATTAATTAGACCTATGATGACTCTGATGCAATAACTAAAGCCACTACAAAACTTAGTACATTAAGAAGTCACATGATCTTTGAAGAAAGGGAAAAAGGGTCACTTTAAATCTCATTCATCCAATTATGTAACTCAGATACTCCTGCAAATAACTAGCAAGCTTAAGAGATTCCTTAGTCATTGAAGTCTCTAGCAAAGTAATGTAATATGAACCCCTTGCTTGTTGACACCTAAGTCCATTAGGGAGAACTATTCAATAAAATGGGCAACCATTGTCATATGTTAGCCATTAAATTATGCATATTACACTTACACTGATAATCTAGCCTTATTAATATCTTAGCACTTACCTTCCCATTCATATGAACTATCATAACAATACATGCTTGTTTCTTATCACCTTTTTTCTATCATTTAGGTTGCTGAAAATAAGGTCGATAGTTTAGCTAACATCTTTTTGAGATTGGGTCCAAGGATGCCCTTGAAGTGCTAACCCGAGATGACTCCAACAACAAGGAAATTCCAATAGATCTTCACCACTTGATATGATAGGAAGAGAAATAGTATGTAGTTAAGAAGAAACCAGTTAAGTTAGTTCACCTTGACATCATAGAAGAATTGTAGGAAGTTAGAATTGGCACCAAGCTTTTGCTAGATAGCTAATAGGGCATGATTTAGTTGTGTAAGGGATACATCAATGTATTTGCTTAGTCATATCAAGACATGTCAGACTTAAACATTAAGATAGTGATGCACAAACTTCCCTTATGTCCAAGATGCAAACCTATACAATAAATGATTTAAAGAATGAAACCTAATGTCCTCCTAAAAATTAAGGAGGAGGTCAAGAAGCAGTAAGATATTGACTTTCTTTAGGTAGTAACCTATCCAAAATGGGTGGCTAACATCATGTTAGTACCAAAGAAAGATGGCAAGGTCTACATGTGCATGGATTATAAAAATTTGAATAGGTTAAGCCCTAAAGACAACTTCTATTTGTCATTTATTGAAATCCTAGATAACACCATAGGTCACATCATGTTCTGTCTCATTAATAGTTTCTTGGGTTGCAATCAAATCATAATGATACTTAAAGATATGGGGAAAAAAATCATATTTGTTATAATGTAAGGAACCTTTTGTTACAAATTCATGCCATTTAGCTTTAAAAATGTTGGCACTACCCATAAAAAGGCCATGGTTATCCTATTCCTTGACATGATGCATAAAAAGATCAAGGTTTATATTAATGATACAATTACCAAATCCCAAGCAAATGAAAATCACTTGGCAATCCTCAAAAAATTATTTAACTAGCTAAGAAAATCTCAAATTAAGCTTAATCTAACCAAATGCATCTTTATGGCATCTTTAGGCAAATTGTTAGGCTTCATAGTCAGCTAAAGGGGCATTGAAATTAATCTTAACAAAATGAAAGTCTTACAACAAATGTCCGCACTTTTTACACTAAAGGAGATTTAGGGTTTCCTTAGAAATATCAATTACATTTCTCGATTTATATCCCACCTAATTGCAACATGTGAGTCAATATTTGGAACACTTAAAAAAAAATCCAAGATAATGGGATGATCAATGCTAGAAAGCCTTTAATAAGATCAAAAATTAATTTTTTAACCCCTTAGTTTTAGTACCACTAACACTACACAAATTATTTATACTATACTTACCATTTGGGAACAATGCATTGGTCATCTTAGGACAACATGAAGAAATAAGTAAAAAAGAAAAAGCCATCTACTACTTCAGCAAGAAGTTTATTGGTGATAATACTTGACATTCACATCTAGAGAAGCCTTATTACTCTTTAGCATGGATAACTTATTAACTTTAACAATATATGTTGTATCATACAACCAAACTCATTACTAAGGATGATCCCCTTAAATGTCTTTAAAAAGCCAGTATTGTCAAGAGGGGTTGCCTATTCATAAGTTCTCTTGTCTAAATATGATAGTTAATACGTTAGCCACAAAGCAATCAAAGGTAGTATAATAGTAGACTTCTTGGTAAATTGAGTTATTCTTTAATATGAGCCTATGTAGTTTTACTTTTCAAATTAGCACATCCTAACAATTGATTAGCCTTAAAAAGATGGCTTGGGGGCAATAGATGAATGGAAAATGT
Organism: Rhizophora mangle; assembly: GCA_037832345.1. Classification (NCBI taxonomy): domain Eukaryota; kingdom Viridiplantae; phylum Streptophyta; class Magnoliopsida; order Malpighiales; family Rhizophoraceae; genus Rhizophora; species Rhizophora mangle. The sequence continues at coordinate 3,293,528 of JBAPLJ010001465.1, forward strand.
GGTTTGATAGAGCATTCATTGCATCAGGGCATAAAAAAGGGATAATCTTTATCTCTCCCAAAGGTAGACAATAGCCAATTGTAGTAAAACTATAGTTGAAGTACACTAATAACATGATAGAATATGAAACATGTGCAATAGATCTATTATATGCCCTAAAAATGAAAGGTAAAATCCTTTAGGTATATGGTGATTTAACATTGATTATTTATTAATTACTAAGTAAATGGGAAACTTATGACCACAAGCTTATTATCACCAATACATTAAGAAGTTGACAACATAATTCAATTAGATCACTTTTAACCATATACCTCGTGAAAATAATTAGATTTCTTATACTTTGGCAACCTTGGCAATGTATAAAGTCAATCCTAATGCTTACACTTAAGTGATCTATGTCAACATCCATCATACTCTAGCTCATTACATGCATATAACAAAAGAAGTAGATGGCTAGCCATGGTATCATGACATAAAATGATACCTTGAAACTCAAGAATATCCTAAAGGCATAAATGAAAATGACAGAGAACCTTACAAAGGTTGGTAATGAATTTCTTCCTTCATAAAGGTATCCTTTACAAATACAACTATGACTTAATCTTACTGTGATGCGTAGACACAACTAAGAAAGAAGTTATCATAAGAGAAGTGCATAATAGTTTATGTGGGTTACATGCTAGTGATCTTGTCATGGTCATAAAAATTTTGAGAGTAAGATACTACTAGTTAATTAAGGAACCAAATTGCTTATGGCATGTCTAGAAATGCCACCAATGTCAAATAAATGTAGACAAAATACATGCAACACTGCTCTATTGCATACTATGACATCCTATGACCATTTTCTATGTAAAGAATAGACTTAATTGGTCTTATTATGATGGGTAGCAATTCATTATAATGGTAATTAACTACTTTACCAAATAGGTTAAGGTAGCATCTTATGTGAATGTCACTTGCATAATAGTCATTAAATTCATCTAGAAAAGACATCATTTGCCATTATGGCATGCAAGATAAACTAATCATTGACTAGGCCACTAACCTAAACAATAAAATGACAATAGACTTATGTGAACAATTCAAAATCAAACATCACAACTTTATACCATATTGGTAAAAAATGAATGGGGCAATTGAAGCAACAACAAAAATCTCAAGTAAATCATAGAAAAAATGATAGTCACTTAGAGTGATTGGCATGAGATATTGCCTTTTGCATTGCATGCATACCTCACCACCATGCAAACTTCCATAAGAGCAACCTTATTTACATTGGTTATGAGACTAAAATAGTCTTACCAATAAAAGTTAAACTTCCTTCTTTAAGAGTTTTGATGGAAGTTTAATTAAAAGAGGCTATATGGGTAAGAGTCAAGTATGAACAATTGAATCTCATTGAAGAAAAGAGGCTAAGTGTAATTTTTCATATACAACCATATTAAAGTCAGATGAGGTGAACACTTGCAAAGAAAATGTACCCTTAGCATTTCAAAGAATTGAACTTAGTCTTAAAGTCCTCAAAGTTAGAAATACCACTTGCATAGCTTGTCACAAATTGGAAAGTCCTCAAGTTACATGTTGAAAACAAAGAGACATCAGAAGATGTAACAGAGGGAAAGTCTCCACAATAATAAGTGACATTAGTCATAACAAACCAAAAAAAATCCCTAGTGGAGTAACCAAAAATTAAAACTATAAAAAGAAAAAGTACAAAAGTTGTAAACAATAAATGAGAGCCAATCTCAAAGTAATATTATGTGAGTACAAGCAACTATAACTAGCAAAACTAGCACCTTTAGACATGAGTAAGAATGTGTTCTACATCAGTAATTTGAGTGAAGGGTTATGCAACCATCTTAAGCTAATTAAAGCTACTCATCAATAGTTTTGTACATAGTTCAAGGCTATGTGCTTCATAATTCTCATAATAGATGACAAGTTTTGCGTGAGCTTGATGAGGTTGCATCATACATTGGCAACTTGAGTAAAAGGGTTATGTAACCACTTTAAGTAAGCTTAAACAATACCTCAACACATAATGATCAGAAACTCTATTTATACTTGTCAATGCATGCCATCACATCATCACATGTGGTGCAAATTAACTCCCTAATAAAGCCATCAACTAAGTTGCTAGTCACCAATCACCTACAATAGAGAATAAAGCAATATCTAGCAACCTTATGAGTTTTGTAAAAGTACTTTCACTTTATCATTTTTGGCAAAATTACTTGACATGCAAACAACAGTCGACTAATTTGTGTTAACTTAACACATGAAAGATTCAAGCAACAAGGAATTGTTACATAAATGTTTAAGAGGTGGATAAAATAATGCTATAAAAAAACTCTTTATTCATTCTTTTATGCCAAAGCAACTCATAAAGAAAGGCAGTTATTGTATTCTTATTTAAAAAAGGGTCTTCAATTTGCTCTTGCTTTTTAGTGCACACAATGGTTGTTTGCAAATTCCATTTAGATCATGGGTTGTGCACTCAAATGTAAAAAGTTGAAAAAATAAAAAAGTAGCAAAAATAAAAAGTGTTTTAATGAAAAAAAAAAGGAAAAAATAATTATATTTTTGCAAAATATTTTATACAATCTAATGTACAATATATACTAACTATAAAAGAAAGAGCCAATGACCCTTTGAGTTTTCAAACTAAACCCAAATTTAAAATTTTCTTATAAGTATATATCACATCATTAAACCACAAATAAGGACCCTTATCTTCTCAAAGACGCTAGGCAAACTATTTGGGTGTGATGATATTAATCAAATAACCCTCTTTTAGAAGGTCTAATAGCTCAACCCAAGAGTGAATCTTGTAGGTTAAAAGCCTGCACAACATTAAATATAAAAGGCAATCTCAATCATCCAAAGTAAGGCAATCTAATCTACACCATCCACCAAAACCAATCAAAAATCAATGGCTAACATTAAATCAACAAAAGTAATCAAAGATCAATGACCAACATCAGGCCAATTTTTTTATTAAAACCCACTTAATTAATAAGGTAGGGGAAAAGGTAAAAATTAGCCAAGAAAGCCAAATCATTTCAAAAGCATCCCACAAGAGACCAAGAGAGAGTTATAACAAGGTGCTAAGTAATTTGACACCAAAAAATTAGTTTCTAGAAGCTCCTTTTGCCACCCAAAGAGCAAGGCAACAATATACAAGATGGCAACACATTTATAACCCAAAATAATTGTGTTTGAGCTACCATTTAAAAAAAGTGATTATTCTCTCCAATTAATCATAAAGGTAACTAAGATACCCATCATAATATTATATAGTCTCTTCATTTTTTTTTTCTTTCCAATTTTATGTCATTTTTCAAGATATTCATCAACATAAATAAGACATAATAAACTCATAACATGATTAATGTAAATATTAATGTGTAAACATTAAAACAAAGAAATTATTTTACTAGCAAAGGATATAATACCTCACATAATTAATTAGATCCATTAGCTAGGACACCAAATTCATAACACACATTAACACTTGTAAATTCAATAAAATCATCAAAAAATACTTATTTGGCTAACATCGTTACTTTAATTTGTTCATTTACAACAAGAAAGGTATGAATTTGTAAATATTTATTATATTTTCATTTTTTTTTCAAATGTGCTTATATTGTAAAAAGGAGAAAAAATAAAAAGAAACATGAAAAACAAAAGAGGTCAAAAAGCTCAAGGAGAGAATCATATTACCCCTGAAGGTTGCAAGAAGGTTTCTAGAAAGTCATCATTGGCCACTAGAAACTTGCCACTAGTTGTTAAGAGGTGGTCAAAAAATAAGAGGAAGCCATTTTTAAACTTAGCACAGCCCAAAGGAAGCTAGGAAACACAAAACCCAAGTCAAACATTGCTAACTACCGTTATTATCATTGCCACATGCTCTGCTAGTCGATGCCACCTTGACCCACAGCCACCATTAGTTGGTGTGTCTTAGGAAAGTGGTCCCAACGATGTAAGCCACATGCCAACAAACACTCCATTGGCCACGAAGCTCCAAAGTTCATGAACTTCCTAACTTCTAGCCCTCCATTCTCCATAACCAATAACCAATGGGGCTTAAGACAAGCACCAATCAACTTGGGCAATTTCCAACAACCTAACAATGTGCTTCATGCCTTGATCAAAGTTCACAAATATTAGAGTATTGGTTTCAGTAAACACATAAGGCATTTAAAAAAAAAGCAAAAAAACCCCCTCTAAGACTAAAATCATATTATCTAAGCCTAACAAATTACTCTATGGGACAAGAATGTGGCATTTCAAAAAAGCCCAAATGGGTGCTATTTTGGGATGGTGAAGGCATCAGTGGCCAAGAAACTATTTGGCTAAAGAAAAGAAAGGTAAGTGTTAAGTCGATGGAAGAAAAAAAAAAGAAAATGAAAATGAAAAAAATAAAAAAAAGGAAGAAAAATAAGAAAACCACGAAATAAAATAAAAGACAAAATAAAGAAAAAAAAAAAGATGCAAGGTTCCCAATGTCAACATCATTACAAGTCCCGATAAGTCTATAAGTATAAATTATTGTTCATGTCATATAAATGAGTGTATGTATAAATAGATAGTTACAAAATGAAGAAAGAAAAATAAAGTAAAAATAAAATGAGTGAACAATAATAAATTGTTGGGTTGGTTTCAGCCTTCACTAAATGCAATTGATTTTTCAAACCTTAATGAATTTTAGTAAAGCAAGATAAGTTATTATAATGTTCAAATCACACTTAAAATAGTTAGTGGCAACTCTAAAATTAATCAACAAGCATAATTACACCTATCTTATCCTAAAGTTTCACTTTTTTTAAGAAATGCAATAAAAGGTGAGGTCTCCTTCAGGCATTGAAACACCATGCCTCTTCCAACATCTATTGATCCTCTCTCGTTCCATGACAATCCCTCGCAACATACCAATTATGGATTCTCTATGTGGTTAAAAGATGGTAATGATAATTGCAATCCAAAACAAGTAAATTATGCACAAGCTACTTACAAGTTACTAGGTGTACATGGTGCGTTTTTGCTTCTAACTTGGTTAGAGCAAGACCATGGTCAAGCTATCATAGACATTCTGAGAGAAATATGCTCCTTGTCACTTAACAAGCTTGGGTCTTCTAACAATTAGATATGGGCAGTCCACATTCTCTCTCCATATAACTATAACACCATTTAGGTTTGCATTTTGTTGCCCAAATCTTAATGAGCTTTGGACTTTTAATGGTTAAATATGACCTTTTTGTTTTTTAAAGGACTAAGTCTAGGCCAAACATCTTTCAATGATCACTAATTTATCTTGTTGAGTTTGTTGGTATGTTATGCAAATTAAGATGTTAAAATATGTGTGCCCTTTGGTAGTTGCAAGTAAGGTTATTCAACTACACAATAAGGTGATATAGTTAACATATTGTCTAAATGTTTAATTTTATTTTATAAATTTTGTAACTGTAATTTGCTGCTTTAAATAGATAGAATTCAATAAGCATAAAATTTTAATAAGGAAGACTTAAATATGATGGCTTTTATTTTTTTTTTTTTTTTTTTTGTGTTTTTTGAATTTTATTTCATTTCTTCTATTCTGAAAGGTTTTCAAATCCCATACATGAAATATATAGTTTGTTACTTTAAATAGAATTAAAGGAGATTATATGTCTATTAGGAATCTGGTAACTATAATTTGCTACTTTGTATAGAATATAATAAGATCAACAATAAACTTATGGTTTGCATCACAAATTTACACTTGCCATATGTTAAAATATCACAAAAACCAACCATTGCCTCCTTCTTTAACCTATTCATTGCTTTGTTCCTTCTTCTATGTAATTGTTTTATGATCATCAAGTAGTTTATTCTTCACTTTAAGTTATAACTTATCTTTTATTTGATATTTTACAAAACTACATTAGTGTTATCTTTTCAATCAAGAGGAAAAATTAGTTATATAAGCAATTTTGTTGATTCCTATTAAACTTAACATTTTTTTTAAACAAAATGTTTCACTTTAAATTAAATATGTTGCATTTTTTTTTATTTTTCAACATATCAAATGAAATAACAAATATATTAAATTATTGCTTGAATACATTAAATTATTATTTAGCTCATAAATTTTTTTTTTAATTGACATTCATTCACAAATAAAATCTTTCTTATTTTTCCATTACCAAAAAAAAAAAAAAACAAAAAGAGTTCTCTTAATTGTCCTTAAAGTAGATTGATCATTGGTCACAAAACTTATATTAAATAGAAAGAGGTGTAAGGTTATTGTATTATTTTTAAAAAATTATTCACTTGCATAACTATTGTGAAATATCTCTTTTCCTTAATAATTTAATGATTCATAGTTATATAATTTTATTACATTAGTCATAAACAAATGGAAACTAAGATCAATTATAAATGAAAATTTTGGTAAGTAACTTTTCATTTCTTGATACTATTGCTCATTTGCATTCTCATGTTTTGCACCCTCACATTCAATCTTTTACTAAATAAATTTGTTTCCATAAGATACTAACATGATAACATTCATGCAACTCAAAGGGTCTCCTAAAGGTATTTATTTTATGATTGATATGATCCATTAAAGTGTTCCACCATTTGTTTTCTAAATTTTGTAAAAGTGTAACCACATCTTTTTCTTATACCAAAACAATAGAAACTAATTATGTACACGACATATGGAGTTTAGAGGCAAATATTAAACCTACAAGCTAAATTCAAGCATATGAGTTCTTTTAAGTACATGCCACCTCTATTATTTGCTTCTCCTCATTTCATTGTACTTTGTGTAATTGCATTGAATGCTTGTCATTCATAAACCTTAGTTTATAGAACAATACATGTTGTTATCCTGTCATGGTTTTTAACGAGGTTTTAAAGGTATAGTATATCAATTTAGTACACCTATGTAAAGGTGGGAATATCTCAAGTTTTGCACACATCAACACCAACCATGGATTACTCACCTCTTGCATTTAAAAGGATATGATTATTTATTAGCCTTAATTAAGTTGAGTGAAAGTACTTCCACTCATATTGATCAATAATTATTTGACTTACGCCCATAAAATAAAATGTTTGTGGTATTAATTAAACCTTTTAGCATATAATTTTATACTTTTTAGAAGTATAGGTTCATATTTCACAAGCTTCTTATTTATATGCTAGATTAATCTTTATCTCACTTCCCTTTATTAATGTAGGTGACTATAATTTATTTAAATTCAAATTGATAAGTGATGTAATTGATTTAAATTAAATTAACTTTTAGTTATATAAATAAGTGGATAATTTTTTCTTTAATTATCACTTTAAAAAATAAATATTTAATATTTATCTTTAATCATGTAAGTCACTTCAAAATAATCACAACATAGTAGTATGATTGCAAATAGATAATATCTTTAATAATGATCATTATTTGTATTACCTATATAAATTAACCTGAAACTATAGTTTTTTTAATTAAAAAATTTTATATATGGATCATACTAATTATGCAATACTTCTAAAAAATTTCTTTTTTATGTATGAAAATATTAATAAATTTCTAATCAAGGATCTTATAGAGGTAAGGTTTTATGAAAAAGAAAAATTTTATACTTTAATCTTATTTGGTACCAAATAAATTTTATGCAAATAATTTTTGTATGTACAAAATAAAACTTTATTTGCAAATGACTAAAAGGTCTATACAATGCCAAAACACCTATACATCTAGAGGTCATGAGGAAGTTAGGAAAAAGGAAAAAATTGATTTTGGAATGTTTCTACATAATCTCACTATTTGTTTTGCTGCAAATTTTGTCCATTATTATGATATGGGTGGTTTTTTCATGTGTCTAAAGTCCTTTAGTTATATTTCAATTAGCACTTTTTTAGGCTTAATTATCATTACACAACTTTTCATAATGTTTGGTAGGATGTAATTAAGCCAAAATTTTTTTATTATTCTAAGAAAATTTTGCTAATTACATCTCATTACACCCTATTATATCTTATAAAGTATATGCTTATTTTTTTACAGTACTATCATGTAATTAAATAATAATAATAAACTAAATGGCATAATGACATTGAAATTATCGAGAACACATAAAGGAAATTTGAGCAAGAAAGACAATATCACAATTTATTATCACCAACCATCTTAACCTTACAAGCCTTTTGTTGATGCAAGATATAACACTTTTGTTAAAGTTTTAGCTTTCGCTATTAAGCTTTTGAGCTAATTTTACTTAAACTTCTTACTTGTTTGTTGCATGTAGTGATAACCTTATCTTGTAAAACCTTACAATTTTCTAAATGTGTATCCTCTTGGTGCAATTATTATGGTTGTGGGCTTATATTTTGTGTTGATTCCTTTTATTTTGGTTTCTACATGGAAAAGGGATAGAGTTAGTGAGTTATAAATTATAATTTATAATTTATTTTTAAAAAAATTTAAATAATTTATTATTTAAATTATGTAAAAAATTAAAATTTAAATAATAATATAATTTATTTAAACAATTAATCTAATTAAGTATTTTTATTTTTATATATATTTTTATTTATTCTTAAATTTTAAATAATATTTATTTAAATTATAAAAAATTATGTAAAAAAAATTAAAATTTATTTAAATAAAACTTTTTTTAATTCAAATTTATTTAACTTTTTAAAAATTTTAAATAATTTTTAATTTAAATTATATAAAAATAAATTAAATCTAATAATATTAAAATTTATTGAAATAATTATTTAACAAAATTTTATTTTAATAATTATTCAAATTTAAAATTTTTTATTTAAATCTAATTATTTTTAATTTAACTAATTTTATTGTTTTGGTATTAAATAATTTAAAAATTAAATTTACTTTATTAATGTAAAAAAAAGTACAATTAGGAAGTACCAAAAATTCAAGATACATGCCAAAACAAAATAAATGAAGAATTGTTTCTTAGAATTATAATCAACGATCAAAATTTTATGTGATATTTAACCAAAATAACCCAATGAATTTAACAAAAAATTAAAATTGAAAAATATTTATAATTAATATTATTAATATAAAAAAAAGTGATTTAAAAAAATTTAAATTAAAAAATCTCATAATATAAAAAAATAATTTAAAAAATATAAACTTTCAATCAAAAAAAATATTATAAATAAGAAGCACTTCTTGATTTTATTCAATCAAAATCAAACTCACGACACCACGCTAGTAGGTAATACACATATCCATACCCTTTTGGTCCCAGCTCATATTGTCCAACCAATGTTGGAAAATTCAAAATTAAGCTGTAAGCGCATCAAGGACTCCAAAAAAAAAAAAAAAAAAAAAAAAAAAAAAATGACTTTTAGTATTAAATAATTTAAAAAGTAAAATTTATTTTATTAATGTAAAAAAGAAGTTCAATTAAGAAACACCAAAAATCTATTATATGAGTCAAAACAAGTCTTTTTTTTTTTTTTGCATTATAATAAGTTTTAATTAAAAAAATTTAATAAAAAGATATTTTAACTATTATTAATATCAAAATTTTTTAAAAAATTAAATTTAATAATTAAAATATATTTTTAAAAAAATTCATATCAATATTGATAGAATACATGTTAATCAATGTTTTAAATTTTATATGATATTTAAAATAGTCCAATAAATTTAAAAAAAAAATAAAAATAAAAATGAAAGATATTTATAATTAATATTATTAATATATAAAAAAAAGTAATTTTAAAAAAATAATTAAATCAAAAAATTTCATAAGATAAAAAAAAAAAAAAAAAAAACTTTTTTATCCAACCAAAATCAAACTCACGGCACCACGCTAGTAGGTAATACACATATGCCGATACGTTTTTGGTCCCAGCTCATATTGTGCAACCAATGTTGGAAAATTTCAAAATTAACCGGTAAGCGCATCGAGGACTCCAAAATTTCACCTTCTGAGAGAGGATATTCGGTCAATCAGCGATGCACGAAGCAGTAAGCAGTATCCTATTAACAGTGCAAGACCGACTGAAGCCCAAGGCCCCATTAATCCACACTCCTTGGGCAACATAAAGACTAGAATGGATAGGATATCACCAGACCGAGCTTCAGTGATATCCACACTTCATGTGCTGGACCGACAGAAGACCAAGGCCCCATTAATCCACACTTCATGTGCTTTATTTTCTTCCTCCATTTTTATTAAGTACTTTCAACCCAAAAATTTGAGCTTTTTTTTTTTTTTTTTTCTCTTCTTTGTTCTCCCTCGAAAGTCCACAATTTGAACATGTCTGCCTTAGTGGTGATCCATCATCTTATCATTGTGTCTTTCTAGTGAAGTGATGAGAAATGTTAATAAAATGGTCAATCCCGCGCACAAATGCACAAAGACAGTTTAATTTCTAGAGCTTCCTAAGTTGAGAAAGAACAAAAATCACCAGATATTTGCTTTGTGATTTCTCGTGAGACCCACGTATCAATAATTCTCATAATTTTTATGCTTCTTGAATTATGGATACATGTACCTAAGTGTATTAATCTGAGTAACAATATTGAAGATGCCGTGCCAAAGTTATTCATTCGTTCATAAAATTTATTCACGTGGTTAAAAAAGGTGTGCTGGAACAGATTGAAAGCCCCGCGACACCCATAAAATAAATTAGTTGGATTTGAAGTAGAACTTGAAGAACAGGCATTAACCATGAATCCAAACGTTATCCAAAGGACGTATATGCGAAGATTGGGCAAAATAAATGCAAAAGTAAACAGTCTCGCCAAGGTACCTCAGAAACAGGTTCATCTGAAAGTGAACATTCGAGTACATGTTTTTTTAAACATGGATAAAATATTACAAAAGCCCAAACGGAGGCTACAAAGATACACGATCTCGTGGGAGCATAAAGCTAGCTTGTTCGTGTAATACTCAAGGATGTACGGCAACGATTGATCAGTTTATAACAAGCAAATATGGGTCAGTTATGGTGACTTGATGTTGCAATTTTCAAATAAAAAAGGAGGAGGAAGGAGAAGTTGTGCTGCAATTTTCAAATAAAAAGGAGGAAGGAGAAGTTATGCCTGTTGGGATTCGAACCACCCAGGTGGTGCGATAAGCGTGACCACAACTGATAGGAAATAAATAAAAGTTATATTCGCACAATTTAAACTCGTGACCTTTCAAATGAAAGGTCGAGTTCTTAACCGTCAAACCAAATACGTCTACGGAATAAGGGTCATCATTACGTCTATAAATACCTCAGACTTATCATTTGTTTAATATATCAAATTTCTTCCTTCCTCTCTTGGTTTCTCTATCTTCATATCAAAGATCCGATTATCTATATTATTACTGCAGAAATATTATAGACATTCCAAAAGAGTATTTCTAAAACTACAACAACTTCTCAAGGGCTTGATTTCAATAAGTGCAACCTGCAATCAAGTGTGCTTCATTTTATCCTGTGAGAAAATTCGCATAAACCTCTGTTACATATTAGTGAAGGCGAATTTTGCCTTAAGGAGAGTGGCATTGATACACGACTTGAAGCAATCATCTTCCAAGTTCCAAGATATTCAAGAGGTCTGCACCAACAATCTTAAGGCAAAATTTCGACTATGGCTGGAACGTTGAGAGAATTGGCTTCAAAGTTCGTGAAATTAGAAAGGTTTGATGGAGGAAACTTCATCCGTTGGCAAAAGAGAGTTCATTTTCTATTGGTATCACTACAAGTGACTTATGTTTTGAACACGAGAAGACCGGAAGAGTCTGAAAATGAGACTATTGCGGATACCAGAAAGAGACAAAAATGGGCAATCGATGATGAGATATGCAGGGGACACATCCTAAATGCCATGAGTGATTCATTATTTGACGTCTACTACAACTTTCAAACTACAAAGGAACTATGGGAGAAATTAGAGGTGAAATGCATGCAAGAGGATGCAACAAGTAAGAAATTTCTTGTCTCTAAATTCAATAGTTATAAAATGATTGATGGTAGACTAGTAATGGAACAATTTGCTGAGATTGAAAAAATACTTAATCACTTCTTACAACACAAGATGTCTATGGATGAAACCATTATTGTGAGTTCAATAATAGATAAATTGCCTCCTTCATGGAAAGATTTCAAGAGAAGTCTTAAATACAAAACAGAAGATATTTCTCTTGAAAAGCTTGCTAACCACCTTCGTGTAGAAGAAGAATTTCGCATGCAAGAAGAAACCAAAGAGCAAGGCTCTCATGTTTCAAAAGTGCATGTAATAGAGGAAGGACAATCAAGTAAGTCCTCCTACAAAAGGAAGAATCAATTCAATGATGACAAAAGTCAATATAAAAGACATAAGAGAAATGGAAAATGTCATTTTTGTCATAAGAAAGGACACTACAAATATGAGTGTCGATTATTCAAAAAGCAAAAGGAAAAGCAAGCCTCTTCTAGAGTAACAAATGAGAAAATGGTTGCTATGATATCATAAAGATCAATTTGGTAGAAGATTACACTACATGGTGGATTGATTCTGGGGCTACTCGACATGTTTGCAAGGACAAATGTCTCTTTAAAGGATTGAAACCAGTAATTGATGGCACTATTATGTACATGGAAAATTCTACTGTAGTTCCTTTTATGGGAATTGGGGAAGTAGAATTGCAATTCACTTCTGAGAAAATCATTACTCTTACCAATGTATTCTATGTTCCAGAAGTTAGGAAAATTTTAGTTTCAGGTAGTCTGTTGAACAAATATGGGTTTAAACTCGTATTTGAGGCTAATAACTTCATTCTCTCCAAAGGAGGTGTGTTTATGGGAAAGGGTTATCTTTATGATGAGATGTTCAAACTTAATATTGTTACTAATAATAATACTACTAATATTTCTACTTATATTATTGAGCATGCTTCTTTATGGCATAATAGATTAGGACATATAAATTTTAGAAAATTATACGATATGGTTAAATTAAAATTGTTGCCACATTTTGATGTTTTAAAAGATAAATGCACACCATGTATGTTAACAAAAATAACTAAAAGTGCATTTACAAGTATTCAAAGATCTTCCAATATATTAAAATTAATTTATAGTGACATATGTGATTTGCATAACACACAAACATTAGGAGGAAAAAGATACTTTGTGACATTTATTGATGATTACTCTAGATATTGTCATGTTTACTTATTGCATACTAAAAATGAAGTTCTTGAAAGATTCAAAGTCTATAAATCTGAAATTGAATTACAATGTGAATCTATTATTAAATGTTTATGATCGAATAGAGGAGGGGAATATTATGACACTGCATTCTTTAAGTCTTTGGGAATTATTCATCAAACAATTGCTCCTTACACACCACAACAAAATGGTATTGCTGAACACAAAAATTGAACATTGATGAAAATGGTTAATGTCATGTTGTCAACTTCGAGCTTAAACGATGAATTTTGGGGGGAAACATTGCTTACAGCATGTCATATCTTGAATAGGGTTCCAACAAAAAGGAACAAAACAACCCCATATGAATTATGGAATAGAAGGAAGCCAAACCTTAATTACCTAAGAGTTTAGGGCTGTAGAGCAATTGTTAGAGTTCCTGAACCCAAAAGGAAAAAGTTGGGTGAAAAAGGAATTGAGTGTATTTTCTTAAGATATGCTCTCAATAGCAAAGCATATCGATTCATGGTCATAGAGTCTAATAACTCTATACCTATAAACACACTCATAGAATCGAGAGATGTTATTTTTAACGAACATAGGTTTATCTTTATTCCTAAAATTTCAAAACAAAAACAAGTTCTTGATAAGGAAAATGATATGTTGGCAAAAGGAAATGAAAATGATGAAATCGTTGAACTTCGGAGGAGCAAAAGAGCAAAGAAAGCAAAGACTTTTGGTTCTGATTACTTCATGTTCCTAGTAGAAGGAACAAGGGAATCAGTGAGTAATCAAATTTCATATTGCTTCAATATTGAAGATGATCCTAAAACATTTGATGATGCGATGAGATTGCAAGATGTCATGTTTTGGAAGGAAGCAATAAATGATGAAATGGATTCCATTATAGGTAATAACACCTGGAAATTAGTAGACCTCCCACCTAGTTCAAAGCCAATTGGATGCAAATGGATTTTCACAAAGAAAATGAAGGTCAATGGAACTATAGACAAGTTTAAGGCCAGGCTGGTTGCAAAAGGCTTTACACAAAAACAAGGTGTTGATTATTTTGACACATATGCACTAGTGGCTAGAATTGCCACAATCAGGTTACTCATTACACTTGCTTCGATTCATAATTTAGTAATTGATCAAATGGATGTAAAAACAACATTCTTAAATGGTGAATTAGATGAAGAAGTGTATATGGAGCAACCTGAGGGATTTGTTGTACCCGGTCAAGAAGGAAAGGTCTGTAAATTAGTTAAGTCCTTATATAAGCTAAAACAAGCACCTAAGCAATGGCACCAAAAATTTGATCAGGTGATACTTGCCAATGGACTCAAGATTAATGAATTAGATAAGTGTGTCTATAGTAAGTTCAAAGAAGGAAAAGGTGTGATTATTTGTTTGTATGTAGATGATATGTTAATCTTTGGGACTCACTTAGATGAAGTTGAAGTTACCAAAAGGTTTTTATCTAGCAATTTTGATATGAAAGACATGGGTGAGGCAAATGTCATCCTTAGAATCAAAATTTTACGGGACCAAAGGAGCATAATGTTTTCTCAATCACATTATATTGAAAAGGTTCTCAATAAATTTAATCACACAAATTGTATACCAGCTTCTACCCCATTTGATCCCAACATAAATTTCACCAAGAATGTTGGAAGTCCAGTATCACAATTGGAATATGCCAAGGTGATAGGATGTCTAATGTATGTAATGACATGTACAAGGCCAAACATAGCCTATGCAACTGACAAAATGAGTAAGTACACAAGTAATCCAAGTGACATGCATTGACATGGAGTAAAAAGAATCTTGAAGTACCTAAGGAAAACAAAGAATTATGGTATAAGTTACACCGGTCATCCTTCTGTTATAGAAGGATACTCAGATGCCAATTGGATCACTGATAAAGAAGATCATACTTCTACCAGTGGATGGATCTTCATGCTCAGTGGGGGTGTAATTTCTTAGGGTTCCAAGAAACAAACTTGCATAGCAGATTTCACTATGGCTGCAGAATTTGTAGCATTAGCTTCAGCAAGTAAAGAAGCTGAATGATTAAGGAATTTGCTTTATGAGATTCCTTTATGGCAAAAATCACTAGCACCCATTTATATACATTGTGATAGTGCTGCGACACTAGCAAGATCATATAATCAAGTATATAATGGTAAGTCCAGACACATTGGACTTAGACATAGCTATGTGAGAGACTTGATCACAAATGGAGTGATCACAATTGATTTTGTAAGATCAAGTCAAAACATAGCTGATCCTTTAACAAAAGGATTAACGAGAGACATGGTGAATAAGACATCAAAAGGGATAGGTCTTAAGCCTATAAATACAAATCACCCATGATGGAAACTCAACTCAACACTTGATACAACGTCAAGTCTTTAGTTCAATGAGTCAAAGTACATCATTAGTGTGATTGAAGCACTATAATTGATTTTATTTTCATCCTACGGTTATATAGTGCTTAGTTCCCGCAGTAAATTGGGAGGATAAGTGTTTAACACTTTTAACATACTTAAAAGGGTGTCTTATAGTGGGGGCCCCAGTCTGCCTATATGAATGTGGAATGTTTAGGTTGTTCCATTAAGCTAAAGGGTTTGGCTTTAAATCATTCATGAAAAGGATATGGACACAATGACCTTGAAGGAGAAAGGAGAAGTTATGCGTATTGGGATTTGAACCCAGGTGGTGCGACTAGTGGTTAAGCGGTATAACCATTGGTCTAAATCTGCAAGCAGTTATTTATTGTGTCCGTTGGGTAATAAGTGTGACCTTTAATAAATAACTGCAAAATGTGGTGTCTGCTAGAATTTGAACCCGAGACCTTTAAATTAGAGGTAAAGGTCATAACCGCTGGACCAAACGGACGTTATAGGTCAGTTATTAACTAACTGTTTTATCTGTCATTCACAATAACTGATAGGAAATAAATAAAAGTTACGTCCGCACAATTCGAACTCGTGACCTTTCAAATGAAAGGTCGAGTTCTTAACTGTCAGACCAAACACATCTGCTGACTAAGGGTCACCACTACGTCTATAAATACCCCAAACCCGTTATTTGTTTAAGACATCAAATTTCTTCCTTTCTCTTTTGGTTTCTCCATCTCCATATCAAAGATCTGATTATCTATATTATTGCTGCAAAAATATTATAGACATTCCAAAAGAGTATTTCTAAAAGTACAACAACTTCTCGAGGACTTAATTTCTGTAAGTGCAACCTGCAATCAAGTGTGCTTCATTTTATCCCGTGAGGGAATTCACATAAACCTCTGTTGCATATTAGTGAGGGTGAATTTTGCCTTAAGGAGAGTGGCATTGATACACGACTTGAAGCAATCATCTTCCAAGTTCCAAGATATTCAAGAGGTTTGCACCAACACTTGAGACAAATGTTCGAAATTCATTGATAGATATTTATGAGGGATACTAGATAGGATTGGAATGTTTCTGAAAGGTTTAAGGGGTTATGAAAAACTTTTAAAAGTCCCTCTTAATGTGATCATTAAGACAAAAGATTAAGATTACTGTTAAGAAAATGCTTCAGGATTGAAACATGTCCACGTGCAGTTCATGTGTTTTATTTTTGTTTTGTTATCTTAGTCTTTAGGAAGTAATTAGGTTGTTTCTTTTAGTGTTATTGATCATAACTTATTTGTAGAACCATATTATTAGTGATTAGTTATTTTTTTTAAGTTTAAATTGTAATGTTTTTTAAAGAAAAGTGCAATCTTATTTTTTTCCTTTTCCTGTCAAAACTAATAACAATTGGTATCAAAACTCTCTTCTTGTAGGATTTGTGTGTGAGTTTTTGAAAACGTCATGGAAGTCAAAGCTAGTTTCTCCTCAATTGCTTTGCTGGTGTTCGATAGAGAAAACTACCAAATTTGGGTAGTTCGTATGGAGGCATACTTAGATGCTTTGGATCTTTGGGAAGCAATGGAAGAAAACTATAATGTTCCTACACTTCTAGACAATCCCACAATGACACAAATCAAAATGCATAAGGAGAAGAAGATGAAGAAGTCGAAGGCCAAAGCATGCTTGTTTGCTTTGGTGTTGTCAACTATCTTCACAAGAATAATGCCTTATATGACAACTAAGTCTATATAGATTATCTTAAGGAAGAATATGCAAGAGATGAAAGGATCAGAGGAATGTGAGTTTTAAATTTGATAAGGGATTTTGAGTTGCAAAAGATGAAGGAATCTCAAACAATCAAAGAGTGTTCAAATAGGCTTTTTTGAAATTGCAAACAAAGTTAGACTACTTGGGTCTGAATTTAATGATTCAAGGATTGTTGAGGAGATCCTTGTCATAATACCTAAAAAGTATGAAGTAACAATTACAACCTAGGAAAATACTAAGGATCTATCAAAGATTTCCTTGGTAGAATTACTTAATTCTCTGCAAGCACAAGTACAAAGAAGGCATATGAGGCAAGATGTCAACATTGAAGGAGCCTTGTTTGGTAAATATCATGGAGCTGACAAAAACAAAAGAAAAAAGAAGAAATGTCAAGGGAAATATTTTTGTTCCTACTTTGAGTAACAACAAAGGCAAAAAAGGAAGCTTCAAGGGTAAATACCTTCCTTGCCATCATTATGGAAAGGAAGGTCACCTTTTATTCAAATGTTGGAGGAGACTTGACGCAAAATGTTCCAAATGCAATTAAATAAGACATGAAGCAATAATTTGCAAAGGAAAAGTTAAGCAACAGGAGGTTGAAACCCAAGTTGCAAAACAAGAGGATAAAGCTCAGCTTTCTATGGTGTCTTATTTTGTAAGTAGTTGTTCATCTAAAAGTTGGCTAATTGATAGTGACTGCACCAATCATATGACCAATGACAAGGAATTTTTCAAAGATTTGAAGCCAATTAACATCACCAAAGTTAGAATTGGCAATGGTGATTACATCTCAGTCAAAGGAAAGGGGATCGTTGCGATAACAAGCTATTCAGGTACAAAACTAATTCATGATTTTCTTTTTGTTTCTGAAATTCAAAAAAACTTGTTGAGTGTTGGTCAATTGATTGAAAGAGGCTTTAAAGTTCCTTTTGAAGACAACTATTGTCTAATTAGAGATGTAACTAATCAAGATATTTTTAAAGTTAGGATGAAAGGCAAAAATTTTTCTCTAAATCCATTGAAGAAGGAGCAAGCAGCCTTTTCAGTAAAGGAAAATATCACAGAAGTTTGACATAAAAGGCTTGGGTATTATCACCACCAAGGGCTGTTACAAATGAAGTCCAAGATGATGGTAAAAGATTTTCCAAAATTTGAAAATCAAATTGCAAGCTACCAAGCATGTCAATTCAGTAAACTCAATAGAAAAGCATTTTTTAAGGCAACTGGCAGAGCATCAAGGAAGCTGCAATTGATTCACACAGATATCGCAAACCCTCAAACAACACCTTCTTTAAAAGGTAGTCTTTATTATATTACCTTCATTGATGATTTCATTAAAATATGTTAGATTTTCTTTTTAAAGTTTAAATCAAAAGTAACTCAAGTCTTTTGGAAGTTGAAGGCAAGAATTGAGAATGAAAGTGGCTGCAAAATTTAGATTGTGAGATCTGACAATGGGAAGGAGAGTATATTTTGACAAAATTCAACTAGTTATGTGAAGATATAGGCATTGAACATCAGCTTACAACCTTTTACACTTCACAACAAAATGGAGTTAGTGAGAGGAGAAATAGGTATATCTTGAAAATGTCAAGAAGCATGTTGCATGAGAAGAATTTGCCACAGAAGTTTTGGGCATAGGCAACAAATGTGGTTGTGATTCTTTAAAACAGGCTATTGACAAAGGCAGTAAAAATCAAACACAATTTAAGGCCTAGTATGATTACAAACCATCACTGAAGTTTCTTTAAGTATTTGTTTGTTTGTGTTTCACTCATGCTCCATAAAGCAAACTTGACAAGCTAGATAAAAGAGCAGAGCCAGGCATTTTTATAATCTATAGCATTATTAGTAAGGCCTATAAAATTTTTTAGTCATAAACTAGAAATATTGTTGTTAGCAGGGATGTTCACTTTGTGGAGAATAAGGAGTGGAACTGGGATGATGTAGAGAAGAAGGGTCATACCATGACAAAATTGAAACTCAGGTTTCTTGGTTCAAATACTAAAGAAGAAGAAGGCTGACAAAATGAAACAGTTGATGAAGTCCCCCTAAAAGGAACTAGGCATCTCTCTGACGTTTATGAAATATGCAACATTGTTGTGTGTGAACCTACAGATTATGAAAAAACAAAAAAGGATCAAAGGTGGACAATTGCAATAAAGGAGGAGTTGTTTATGATTGAGAAAAATAAAATATGATTCTAGTGGAAAGACCTTAAGACAGAAAGGTAATTGAAGTCAAGTGAGGTGTATAAAACTAAGCTAAATGCTGATGGTTCTATCAACAAACACAAGGTAAGACTTGTGGTGAAAGGCTGTAATCAAGTTTTTGGCATGGACTACTCAAATACCCTTGAACCAATTACTCATCTAGACATCATAAGGCTTTTGCTTGTTGTAGATTGCTCAAATGAATTGGAAAGTGTATCAACTTGATGTAAAATCAGCATTTTTAAACGATGTTGTGCAAGATGAAATTTACATTGAACAGCCTAAAAGTTTTGTGAACAAAGGAGAAAAGGACAAGGTGTTTCTTCTAAAAAAAAGGCTCTTTATGGGTTAAAACAAGATTCGAGAGTTTGGTACAGCAAGATAGATGACCATTTGTTGAGCTTAGGTTTTAAAAAGAGCTTGTCTGAGGCCACACTTTATGTTAAATGTCAGAGCAATGATAATCTGATAGTTTCTCTTTATGTTGAAGATCTTCTACTGACAGGAAATGATGCATGGCTAGTTGAGGAATTCAAACAAGAAATGATGAAGGTTTTTGCTATGATAGATCTCGAGTTAATAACCTTCTTTCATGGAATGGAAATTAAGTAGGCTGAGCATGAAGTCTTCATATGCCAAAAGAAGTCTACCAAGGAGATTTTGAATAAGTTTAAGCTTAAAGAATCCAAGGAGGATAAGGACTCTTATGAATCAAAAAGAGAAGCTGTGTAAGGAAGATAGTGCTGATAAAGTTAATTATGGATACTTTAAAAATTTAATTGGTTGCTTGATGTATCTCACAACAACATGACTTGACATTTTAAATGTTGTAAGTATTTTGTCTAGGTTTATGTACTATGCAAGTAAATTACATCTCAAAACTGCCAAAAGAGTGATTTGATATGTAAAAGGCACAAGTAATCTTGGTGTTAAATTTACAAAAAATACAAGGAATTCAAGTTGGTTGGTCTCTCTAACAATGATTAAGAGGTTCAATTAATGCTATAAGGAATATTTTAGGCTACTCTTTTACTCTTGAATCTAGTGTTTTTTCATAAAACTCAAAGAAGCAATAAATCGTGGCTCAATCCACTACTGAAGTAGAATTTATTGTTACAATAGCTATTGTTAATCAAACTTTATGGCTAAGGAAGATTTCAATAGATCTTAATATGGAGCAGAAAGAAAACATTGATATTTTTGTTATCAATTAAGTTATCATTGTTATTTTCCATAATCATGTGTTTTATGAAAAAAAAAACTAGATATTTCAATATCAAGTTATTTTTCTTAAAAGAAGTACCAAAAAAAAAAATTAAACCTGTTAATATGGCAATTTATGTCAAAAATTTCCAAGCAAATAGAAATTTCTAGAGGGATGGGAAGTTTATCAACAAATAACGATATCTTTTCCAAGTAAATAAGTGTATCATAGTCTGTCTTCAAATATAAGTGGGTACTAATTAATGAAAATCAAGGTTGACTTTCCCTTAACATTGTCTCTATTATGTATGACGACATGAACATCAACTTCTTAATGCATCAGAACAAAGCCAATGCCTAAAGCATCCTAAAAGAGCTAGAGTTCAAAATAAAAGAAAAAAATTCATGAATAGAGTTCCTCAATAAATGAATAAACCTCTATCACAATGCAATTATAACTCAATCAAAATTCCAAAAAATGACAAATATAACCACTTAAAATAATGATTTAATTAATAATCAAATATATTTCTCTCCTCATTGATCTGAATTTAAGCTTAATTTGAGTCCTTTACTGAAGCCAAACGTGAAGAAAGTCTTCTCAAATTTAACAGTGATGAGAGAATTTGGATAAATATATCTTAATCTTCAATCTCAGTCTATAAATAGAATAATCAATATATTCATTTTTTTTAAAAAACAAAAAAAAAAAAGGTGAAGTTAATAGCTTAGTTCACCAAAGTGTGCAGATGAGACAGGATATCCGTTCTCCATAAATGGGATGGTAAACAAAACTCACTTTACCACTTAGCAAGGAAACAACTTTGTCATATTAAACTCATTCATAATGTCAAGGGGAAAGCACAGAAGTTTTGATCCTAACCCAAGTGGGTTTCTAGCGTTAAACGATCAGAGATTCCAAATTCAACAGGTTGCATTTAAACTCCACTATTATTCCGCCAAAAAGTGACATGAATTTGTATTGCCACAGCTATATATGAGAATTTTTTCATATCCCATAGAATCAAATTTCACCGTTTCCGTTCTGCTCGCCACTTATATACTGGTTTAGAAGTTGGTTGCACAATCTCATCTTCACGCAGCTTGCGCTTTCTACCATTTTTCTGGACAATAAAAGGCAACTTTTATCATCAAAGCTGCATGCATAACCCAAGAGTTGGTCAATGTAAATGCAGCTTAAGACATTCATACCTGTAATTCCTTCTGCAATGCCATATCCATGTATAGTTTCTCCAGTTGATTTGCTCTGTTCTTTCGTGCCTCTAGCTCCCTGTAGGAACTGGCCATTTTTCTGCATGTGAAAACAGATCACAACAGACAGGATGCAACTGGTCAATCTTTGAACAAAGAGATGCACAAGGTAGGGTTATACAGAATAATGGATTAAGTCTGTCCATTGGTGCTAATGCCACCCAGAGTTCCTCCTTTTTGGGATTTTTTTTTTAGGAGGGGAGGGGGAGGGAGGGGTGCGGAGGGGAGGTGGTGGTACAAACTGAGGTCATAAGGGAAATCTCCAAGAACAAAATTGCACAAAAATAGTAGCCAGTGAATCATCAGTCTTACAAAGCAAACTGGTTCCTCTTACCTCTTAATGACATCAGGGGCATCCACAGAAGCAGTCGCCACTTCATTTTTGGAAGAATGTGATTTTATCTCTTTAGCCTCCTCTCTGCAATAGGCACACCAAGGGAGAAATGAAGGAAAAGGAAGTTGAAAGCAATCATGCAGGTCAAAATGGAGCACCATGCAAGTTGTAAAGAGAGGGGTTTGGATAGACCCTAGGCTAAGAATTCATCACAAAATACCATAGGAAAAGGTATTATGTGGCAAGGACTTAAAAATCTTTCAATCGGAAGAGAAGAATATAAAAAACCAAGATAGAAAACCTCATAGCAGTACTCAACTAGAATACAGGCAGAAAACAATTGGCTAAGCCCACAAAAGCAGTTTCTCTAGCATTATCTAATCATAAAGAATAAAGTAGCAACTATATTTTTTTAGTGAAAGTCAAAAGTAGATCTCAAAAGTTTGGAAATTGTAATAATTGTGTACTGCAAATATATATTCAGATCAATTGAAAATTCCAAATACAACCTTTTCATTTTCTTTTTCTGGTTCAAACATTCTGCATTTGCTAACTGGAGACCATAATGCTATACACCAAGAAATGTAGGTAGCATTATTGTTTCAATTTTTGGGTTCTATGATTTTTCACATTCCCTGATATGTTACTCATCATTTTATGCGCTCAAAAACCTAAGTCAAATCTGGACTGACTACATCAGGCCCTGTACTAAAGCTTAATGATAATGAGATGTAGAGAAATGTGCAAGTTCACCACCATAAATTTCCCCTTCTTATCACAATAAATAATATTGGTGCAAGAGAATCCAAGCTGTTGCTATAGATACAAAATCAAAGACAAAGGCTATAATGCAAGGGAATAATGTCAGGGTTTTTGGGGGAGGGCTGAGAGGAGAATGAGCCTTTTAAAACTTAAGGAAACTTCACACATTAACAACCATTCATTTACTCTCAAATGCTAGTCTTGTAACTGGTAGGTTACATTCAACAGTGACAAAATTCAACAGAAAGTATGATTTCTGAAGACAACAAGAAAAGTTTAGGAAAACCAAACCTGTCTTCCGCATAGTAAATATGCCTTTTTGAGTGCTGAGTATCAAGAGAGTGCAATGTTCCACTAAGCTTTTCAATTTTCTGGACACAAAAAAGGACTTTGAATTTGCAATCACTTCCAAAGAGTTATTCAGGTTCACATTAACAGAAACTGGATCTTCAAGTTACAATAATACAAGTCACCTTTTTCTCACTTTGTAACTTTTGAAGAACATATCCTATGTCTTGTGTCTTCATTAACATGAGTTCTTCTTGAGTGTACTTGTTTGCCTCACTCCTAATGCAAATGAGAAAACAAGAAAATCACATTCAAGAAAGGAAAGCAAAGCATTCAGGCAATTTCTATTGTGTGAATGACTAAAGTCATTCAATCCAAAGACCAAACATCCATATTTATACACTAACATTTTCCGAACCATCAACAGTTCAAAGAGTAATTTAGCAAAAAGAAACAATTTAGCAATAAACAAAAGCATAAAAGGCTGAAACAAAAAAAACTTACTCTGCCCGATGAACTCCATCAAAAGTTCTAGTTTTGATCATTTTGAAATAAAACTCATCAGGATTCCTGAAAGCGGCTTTCTCTCTAAGCCTCTGTGATCCAAAGGCATACCCATGACTAAGCATTGTTGAAAAATAAGAAGTGAGCCATGCTTCAAAGAAAACAATGAACAAGAACATTACCTGTAAAGTCTCCTCCTTCTTGTGAAAAGCTTTTGCACGAATAACATAGTCTTTGTGCTTCTCAAGAAGCCCAAATTTCTTCCTTGAGTGCCTGCCCAAACCCAGATTTTAAAACCCCAAAAAAGCCACTGATTAGAAAAACAAAAATTTAAAAAAAAAAAAAAAAAAAAAAAAATGGATAAAAGGGTAATAGATACATACGGTTGGGCTCGCTCCTTGTGTGCCCTTCTAGGAATAGCGTTCCTAAAAGATGACATTGTTCTTATTGGAAAACCCCCTTCTGTTTTGTATACAAAGACGAAGAATTTCAAATTAAAGCAAGGAAATGTGGCTGCAGACTTGCAGTGGCAGCAATACGTTGTTGTTGGTGGGAGAAGTTAATTGATCTAGAAAATAAATTGCAAATAAGAGAAGTTAAAGAAAATTTTTTTTCCTTTTGGACAGAAAAATGGGAGGCTTTGAGCTTCAAGCACACCATTCATTCACGAACACTGTCTCTTTAAATAGGAAACATAAAGGTTACATGATTACAAAGAAAGCATGCTTAAATGCATATGGCTAGCCTAAAAGTACTGCTTGACTTAATCTGACAGCTAAGACATTTTCCTAAGCTTGATTTTTCAGCTTTTACAAGCATGTTTAAATAAACAAAAGAGACTAATACATAGTCTAAGCTTAGCAGCATCATATGCTAGCATATGAAGAGTATTAAAAGCATAAACCAATAAGAAAATAAAGACAAAGATTTATGTTCCTTTCTAATAATGTGTGGGATATATGAAAAGAAGGTACAATTGATCTCATTTCCTAGTCAGTGGAAACACACCAGGGATATATGCATGCAACATTTGCTTCTATGTTCAATATTTCCAGCACTAAGTATAACACAAAACCATATACAGACATCCAATTAAGCCGAGCTCTTTCTAATTCTGCTAGGCCCACATTCCAAAAGACATTCCAAACTTCCTCTAAACTCAGGGTCTTTGCATTGACAATTTTGCCTAATGTTTCTACTAAATCCATAAGTGTTATTTCTTGAAAAACATACAGCAAAGCCGGGCTATCTTTCATTAATGAGAACTAATCCCCAATATCACACAAGCAGGAATTTTCCACTTACTTTTTAAGAAGATCAAATCATCGCTAAACAAAACACGTAACTAGAACAATCACCAATCAAACCATTACAAAGATCCTGCAAACTCAGTGGCTGAACTAGCACTTGGGAAAAGAAATTCCAAGAAATTGAATCGCTTTCTCGCACTTTTTTCTTTTTCCCTCCGAGAAACAAACACATACACACAAAAAGAAAAAGTAATATTCATCGAAAATAAATTGCCTGGAACAGGAAAATCAACTTTTTATTTACTAAAAAAGTCGACCGAAAACTTCTGGCTACGGAAAGCACAGCTAGGAACCAAGCACAAGGAGAGAGATAGAGAGATCTTAGGCCTTGTTTGCTCCGAAACAAAAAATTACTTGGTTGAGCTGAGAAGGCAAACAACTTGGCTCCTTTGGATCAGACAACTAAGCCGTCGTATCTGAGCAGACCAAGGGGCGGAAGGACCGAGCAACAATGCAACAACCAAATAAAAAGTAAATTAGGTTTGAGATTCCTAAGACAAACCAAAAAGTGAAAAAAAAAAAAAAATTGATTGAAGTCTTAAAGATAAATAATCGGAAGCCTTGAGGGAAGCATAAAGAATGGAAGCTAGGGTTTAACTGGGCAGTGAGATTGAAGAACGCTTTGAGAGAGAGCGTTCCAATAGTTTAGGGAATTCGACGTGGAGCCTGATCTTTCTTCAATTCTTGAGAACGTTTTTGATGTGGAGGAGCTTGTGGTTGTGTAATCGTTACGCAGAGCCTTGGATTTCTAGTCGTTGAATTCGTTTGCACCGAACTAGCGAAGAAACAAGAGAACGTCTGGGTGGGAGACGGGGAGCCTTGTTACCCGAAGCAGGTGTTAGGATCAAGACCAACAAGAGTACCAGTGCCAGCCCAGACTGGATAGTAACCTAGCCCAAGCCAAGAGGCCCGCTTACATAAATAAATAGTCACGTTATGAAAGTTCCATTTTTCTTATTTGGGAATTGATGTTCTGCAAACTCCTCAGCACTACATGGTATATAGATCGCTTGATGAAAGGCGCAAGGGGAGTACGTTGAATCGGTAATCCAATTTCCAATTCCCAGTTTCTCTCTCGTATTTGTTGTTCTCTCTCTTCTTTCTCTCTTATAATCCTTCCCTACTTCTGGTTGATTCATAACATTTGGTATCAGAGCACCGACCCAACCGGTATTCCAACTCCTCTCTGGCAAGGAAACGCTCTCCGTCTATGGCAGAAAATACCCATCTCAAGGCTATTGATGAGCAACTGCGGAGGCATGACCAGTAGCTCCAGACGCCGGTGAAGATTTTAGCCTCTGGAGACTCTGTTGGCTCAGATGCAGGCTATGGAAAAACAGCTTATGGAAAGCTTCTGATCAGAGTCTCAAGCATCCTTTAGGCAACTGGTGGAGCTGATCCCCTCCCGCGAGTCATTTCAGTTTAAGGAAAAAGGACCGAAGGAGGGACCCTTGACGGTGGCCAGACGTGGAATCTTGCCATCTCCTAGGATTCACTCTCTAGTATCGGAAGAAGGCAGCTTTCAGAGAACTCAGTCAACCACTAAATCCCCGAAACTGCCACCAAAACCCCCAAAACTCAAGCTATAATTTTTTGACGGTGAGAATCTTCGTTGTTGGTTGAGGTAATGTAACCGCTATTTTCAGTACTACAGCATTGAGGAGTTGGAGCGACTAGAAACGATGGCGATGTACATGGATGGTAAAGCTGATGTCTGGTTCCAAGGATGGATCACGGCAAAGCCAAATGGTTCAAGGACCTTGTTTGAAAGGGATTTATGTCGCCGCTTTGGAGACACATCTCAGTCGGATGTGATCAGAGAGCTTCAATCCTTGTTGTTGACTGGTAACCCCTCTTTAACAGAGTCGTTCTTCATTTCCAGCTTCCTTAGCTGGCTTATTGATGAGATTCGATCCATCGTCAAGATTCTCAAGCCATCATCACTAGAAGAGGCTTTTGAGTTGGTCGCGCTACAGGAGTTTGTCGTCGATGAGTCGGGGAGGAAAGGCAAGACAAGCCAATCAATCAGCAGGGGCGCCCTCCGGCAAGGGAGCATAATCATCGCATCGCCTTGGTGGCCGGAGCTCATCCAATTAATGTTTGCTCGTTCTGCTGCCATTACCATTAGAAGGCAAAAATCGAGGAACAGGTACAGGACATGCTCAACTCAAAACTCATTCAAAACAACACGAGTCCCTTTGTGTCCCCGGTCCCTATTGGTGAGGGAGAAAAATGAGTCGTGGCATTTACATGGGTCGCGAGTGTTGTCGAAACTGGATCTCCGGGGTATCACCAAATCAAAGTTAAAGGAGTAGACATTGCTAAAACCGCATTCCGTACCCATTAGGGACATTATGAATTTCAAGTAATGCCATTCGGGTCAAGGATTGCACGTTCCAAGCGTTAATGAAAAACATTTTCTCTGATGTGGCTATTCATGCTAGATTCTTTCAATGGTGTATATTAATTTATAGTCCCAACATGAATGAGCATGTACGACACCTCCGACAAATACTAAGATTATACTTCATCAACACTTCCTGTATGCCAAATTGTCTTAATGCTCTTTGGGCAGATCAACATCGAGTTTTTGGGACATGTCATAACTTAAAAGGGGGTCTACACAGATGCAACCAAAATCAAAGCAATGAAAAACTGGTCGGTTCCCACGTCGGTGAAGAGCCTTCGAGGCTTTCTCAGGCTTACAGGGTATTACCGCAAATTTATTAAGCATTATGGGATCAGTGGCAAATCACTAATAGAGCTCCTTAAGAAGGATAACTTCCGGTGGAGCTAGGAAGCTCATGAGACCTTCGAGCGCGGTTGAAGGAAGCCAAGTGGTCGGTGCAAATCCTGGCTCTGCTTGAAGGACCCATTAATATGACCTCTTATGAAGCTCTATTTGGCCAACTGCCGCCGCCGCATTTGGCACTAATGCTGGCCTCTCCAATTAAAGTGGATTATCTGGCTCAATTCTTCGAGGAACTTCAAGCCCTTTCAGCCCTTCAATGATGATGGACAGTTCAAAATAGGAACCATCGCCTTTCCCCAGCGTCGCATGATAAAACCAAATGCAATTACTGTAATGAATATTTCACGCTATAATGGTTCAATTGTAAGATAGTGTTATTTATGTAGTTGAGTTTCAAAATTACTTAAAAGGTTTAATATCTTTTCAATCTTTAGAAAAAGAAGAGAATTATTAGTTTATTTGCAAAATAAAGTGAAGGAAAAATGGGAGAGCCAATCCTAAATGGAAGAGAAAGAAAAGTTAGTAAAAAAAAAAAAAAAAGAGAGGACACAAATGAAGAGTCTTATAAATGCACGCAAGACACATAGAAGCTTTTATAGGCACACTTAACACTTGGCTGGTGCACGTGCCATGTGTCTGATCATTCACAATTAATCGATTTTAATTAATTATATTTTTTTTTTATAGAAAAAATCTATCCAAATGCAATTCCAAACAATTTGGAATAATTTTTGTATGTTGTGTCCCAAGATAATTTGGTTTAGACAATTGTGTCCTAAAGCCAAGCCCGCAAAGCTAATTATGACTTAAGTGCATATCCTAAAATAATTATATAATTGGTAGAGAATCTGCAATTTAACCAATCATTATGAAGTATTCAAATTCTTGCTGTTTTACTTAAAAAAACAAAACAAAACAAAACACAAACAGCAAACACTTCTCAATACCAAGATTTCACAAGTGTATTGTGTAATTTAATAAATTCGATAAATAAATTCCTTGAGCAATTCCTATTTTTAGATTCTATAATATTATGTTCCCAAGACTTCTCCTTTGCGCTCATCCACTGGTCCAATCCTTTTTTCTTTTATAATAGAAAGAGGTAAAAAAAAAAAAAAAAAAAAAAATTGGAAAAGCAAAAGACTAAATCAACTTGACTTGGACACGCTCACAATTCACTTATGTTGGTTTTTGCGTCTTGATAATTTTTTTTTTTCCTTTATGGAATTACATTTAAACTCAGAAATCAATATTTGATCAAATATAATTTTTCTAAGCCCTAATTCAACTACAACTATGTATCTGAATAAATTTAAATAGTAATAAGCTCGATTTAATTAGAATTCTTATTTTAAGAACTTTTTTACTTTAAATTGTATTATTTAATAGAATTAATATAAAAAAAAATTCCAAATTTTATATTACCACACAAATTTAGTTTGACTCTTAAAAAAGTAATGATGTAGTTGCTGTAATTTTTTTTTTTAAAATAATTAAGAGTATGAAATTTAAGTCAAAATTAAATAAATAAAAAATTGAAACCTAAAAATTCGTCTCTGTCTTCTTCTCTCTCTTTCTCTCTCCGCTTCCCACTCTTCCTCCTCTGCCCACGTCTATTAATGGTCAGTTCCTCACATTTTTGCTTCCTGTATTTTTCTTTTCAATTTCTGTACGCTTGCCTTTTGATGTACATATAACTTTTTTTTTTTTTTTTTTTATTTGTTGGAGGCTTTGCCGTGAAACATAAAATTTAGTTTGGTCTCTGACTCTTCACAAGTTTCAGGTAAAGCTTTGAGGATATCCATGAAGAAGCTAAAAAGAATGGATTGCGGAATCAAGCCTAAGACTCGTGACGAAGAATCGTCGGAGGATCTGGGATTTGGCAATTTTGGGTATGCTTCATGTTTTTTAAATTAATCGAAAATAAGAACATATCACTTGTGTGTAAGTTAATAGAATCTATTAGCATCTATTAGCGACAATCTAGATTTATAACAAAAATTTTATTACTTTTTAAGCATCAAATTAAATTTGTGGAATTGTTTAAAATTTAAAATATTTTTTATATTAATTTTATTTAATAATTTTTTTTTTATTTTAAGAAAAATAATAATATTTAAATTAAAGCAATTCCATAATTTTTAGATTTCCATAATGCGCTCATCCACTACTTCAATTTTTCTTTCTTTTTCCTTCTCTTCTCTTCTCTGTGTTTGGTAAAAAGGTATAAAAATTAGAAAGGCAAAAGCCTAAAACAACTTAACTTACACACTGTCACAACTCACTCATGCGGTGTTCTGCTTCTCTAATTTCGAGCTCACACGCATTTTTGAGTGATTAGTCCAACAATTTTTTTTTTTTTTTATTTATTAAGGATCGCCCAAATTATAGATAAACTTTGAAACCAATATTTGCCTGATTCGACAACGACTGAGTATTTAAATAAATCTAACTAGCAATAAGCCTGATTTAATTAAAATTCTTATTTTAAGAGCATTGTTCATTTTAATTGTATTATTTAATATGTTTTTTTTCAATCCAATATTGTTTAATAAGTTGATTGTATTCAATCTTGACTCAATTGGAATTGTCGCTCATCCAACCAACCAACACACGTTAAAATCCAAAATGAATCGCCAATCTCATGGTAATTTCTCAATTACCTCCAACGAGCCTTTGGTGCTAGGCCGTTTTCCTTTTTTTTTTTTTTTTTTTCTCCTAAATTTTTATTTTTTTAATATTTAGTAAATTAATTCTAATTAAATTTTAAATTTTAAACTTTAAAATTGACTCTAATATTAATGAATTAAAATTTATTAATGTAAGTTTGTTTATTCCCAATTCGTGTGGATTCTTACAAGGCCCGATAACCCAATGTTTTGAAAACCGGACCGGACCGGCCGGTCGGACAGGTAAAACTGAGAATCAGACCATAAAAATATAGGATTGACAGGCTAGAATCGAACATGTCTGTTGTCTTAGTTCTCGCACATCAAAAGCCTATCTTAACAAGGTTAGGGCTGGCCAAAACTAAGGACAACCACATCGCTCTGCCCTCGGTGGTACTGATGTAGATACAATCAACGAGAGAGACATTCAGTTTTAAGCAAGCTGAAATCATTGCATGAACATTTGTGACCACCGTGAAAAAGGGGTCCCGGGGATCATGTTGATTTGCTGGCCGTGACTATTGGGGACTTTTTTTAGTCGTGGCTATGGGTTTGCCCATTGCTTGGAGATTAGCATAGCATTGCTGAGTAGCTCCATTCCCTCCTCACTCATTTGCTGAACTTCTGAAGGTGAAAGAATACTTATGCGACGAGCACAGCCAACAAATTCCCAGAACAAATGCATCCTATCAATCAAAAAAAAAAAAAAAAAACTGAGTATATCTTCTCAAAGGCATATCTAAGAAAGATCGCTTGTATGCAAATTCATAACCACAATCAATAAACGTTGACAATAGAGATGGGAAAGATTTAATTATCAGAATGCAAACCAAAAGCAGAAGCAGAACTTACTCCCACAAGTCATCTCCAATCGGTGGAACGCCATTCTCATAATCCACAGACACAAATTTCCACCTCGAATCTCTTGGATTATTTAGCAGCCCCTCCAGCCCAAACATGCATCCAATTGCGGAGCATAGCTCTTCGTAGTTTTTGATTTGATTTATCCTTAAGTTTTCTCATTTTCAATGAACCAATGTTATCTTCAATATAATGCCACAAGTATTATACCTTAGTATATATGTCTGCACACATGAGGTTACTCACTGCCATGAGCCATTCTGCAGAAGATTGTTGTTATCAAAATCCATGTTGCATGATGATGTTCCACGACAGCCGTCTGGAATGTCTTTCTGTGAGATAACTTGTGAGTTGGCCAGGCTTGCTGATGTAATCTGAGACTGAGCATCCTGGTTTGAGCTGAAGTTGCCAACAAGACTATCTGAACCATTCTGAAAATAAACATCTTTTAAGGAACAAATCATCCAGCATGTCAGTTGAAGCAGAAGGATCAATCACAGTGCCTCCAGCATTGCTAACATCAATACTAAGAGATCCCTAAATCCCACTTTAATCCTAGCTATGCTCAGAAAAATCTTTCGCTCCACTTGCATTAAGGCCACGGGGGTCTTGTGATGAGAATGTTAAATTGCTCAACTGCTGATCCCACACGGATTCATTAAAGGTAAAGAGGGATTAATTGCCTCAGGGAACAGAGCTGATGGATCTTGGAACCCCCATACACCAATGGAGGACCTAATGATCTATACATCCCAATGCAAGGACAGTGTCCCTTCATTACTTTCAAGGAATGGAAATGAGACATTCAAAGTACTAGAATTCACTCGGGCTACATTAATTTGCTGGGTTGGGAACAGTAATGGATCCAACAGTGGGTCTATCTGCCGAAGACTTGTTTGCCCTTGTAACTAGCCATCCTCAGGGAATCAGCTTGCGTCCAGAGTTCTGCGGATTCTGAGGACTTGATAATGTCATTTTACCATCACAGTCTCCTGTTGAAGTCACCTGGCTTAACTGAACTGTCAATCGGGTTCTGGTTTTGTTTTTCAGTACAGATCCCATTTGGAGAGTCATGCTCATTTTTCGTTGGAGGATATAACTTCTCAGGTACATCATTTTCTGATGTTGTCAGGGTGATGGCATCAGATTGGTCAGGGAAAAACTTCAAATGCTTCTGGCTTCCCATTGTTGTGGGGTGTGGCTGGTTAAGCTTCACTGCCTATTTGATTGCTCCTCGCATGGCCTTCAAATCTTTTAATGATGGCACTTTAGAACTAGGTAGGCCAGTTACAGAGATTCCAGAACCATTAACAACTGGACTTTTTAGCAGCATCTTAATCAGCTATTCAGAACAAATGTTTGAAATTGAAGAATATGGAAGATCGGGATTTCCATTTTCAGGAAACCCAGATGAGTCTTTTATCAAGTTCCCCAATTCAGTTCCTCCTCCCAGAAGAATAAAATGCTTAGAATAAAAACCAAAGGAAATTTTCTACTAGAAAAAGCACTAAGATAAGCTTACCTAAATATCCAGAATGCAAAGGTTGTTTGAGACCTGAAGTCAATGAAGGAAAAATGAAGAGACTTTCAGGAGTTTCAATTTCCCATAGACTAACCCTGTTTTGCTTATCAGAATATCTAGGCTCATCCCACTCTGCCTGCTTGCAAATGCAAGAAAGGATTCACTTCTCAATTTGGCAATGGAGACCAGCAACTCCCCAGGATTTTCTACTACTTCAATCCAAGTATAAGGATTTATAATTAAGGGACAAAGAAAAACAAAAAGAGAACCAAAAAAGAAAAAAAAACAAAAGAATCCACTGACTCAAAACTAAGATAGTCCACTCTACCTGAAGACTTCGCCACTTGGAAGCAGGCCACCTTGGTGGATCCAAGTCACTAAATCCAATTATTGTGCCCATATATCTGCAGAAAGGACTAGAAACTGTTGAGGAACAACTACGATTTATATCAATGAATATAAACAGCATTGTACCCTTAAACCTAGGGACTGTCAGTACACAACCAACTCTGACGTTAATGTCTGTGATCTTGATCAGAAAGAAAATATTCAAAACGTTATCCTCTTCAAATTAAGATATGCAAGAGTAGATAGCATCTATTTGGAAATGTGTAACTAACAATAAATACACGGTTCCATGACAATATTGCCAAATCGTTTTTTCCAAATTGGCACGGCTAAAAAAAAAAATAGAGGAAAGAAAGAAAAAAAAAAAAAAAAAAAAAAAACATTGCAACAAGATTACTAGCGTTTGCCCGACTCTTCTGTTTCAAACATCATTCTGAACCTCATACCCACTGCGGTGAGTCCCATTTACAGCTTTTCAGTATTTAGACGCGGGGATTATAAATGTGGAAGGGCAAGCCCTACGAATGTACAAAGAAAAGTGTAATCACTAAATGGATAGAGTTATCCAAGAATATTTAATTAGCAAAGCACATTGAACAAAGCTAGGATTGTAGAAAACTGTGAATTGGCTTCAATTGACCGCAGCATGAGCTGCTGCAGCAAGTACACCACTATCAGCAGAAAGAACTGATGAGGGCAATGTTGTTTGTTGATAATTTCCCTGTCTCACACCCACCAGTAGCAGTGATTTTTCATCTCTGTGAGATTAAAGAACAAAATGCTATCTGATAACTACCTTAAATGAAGATGAATTTCTTAGAAGAACATTCTTTTGTTAACTATATAAATAGCACACATGGTAGAAAGGTTCCTATTACTTCCTAAGTTTAACTGCAATCTTCCTCAATTTAATGCAGAGTTCTTTTTCAAAACAACCATATTCTGATCTGTTTATTTACTCGCGGGGATGACAATATCCTGACTGCTAACCAGCTTCTTAACTTTTGCGACTCATGTCTTCCATGAGACAATATCCAAACCAATGAGAAGGATAAAATTGGTATTCACCTGGTAAACAGGACAGAATCACCTGCTTTAAGCCTTTTTGAGCCAACAAACTCCACCCAGTAGTAAGAAGGTGTCGCTTTGGCTGCCCTGTTTAAAAGCACAGAAGTAATATATGATGATGAATAGAAAGATCTAGCTATAGCATCATCTATCGCACAGTGCAGACTGCAGAGGTTACTAGAAATTCACTATAGTGAAATATCTCTTTGGAAAAATTAATGTTGAAACAGTATCCATAATTCCAAATGACAAGCCTTCATCACTCAACTGAGTTAGCAACAAGTTCTTGAGTTGGTGGTTGCATTGCGTAATACTGAGAGGAAAACTGCGACATAATATCTGTTTATCACAAAAGTTGACAGATAATTTTGACCAAACAAGAGTAGAACTTACCAACAGAGGAAAGACCCTTTCTACTTCTCTACGTGGTACAGAGATGCCACCATGAGTGCTCATATCACTTGCCATTAAAGTTCTGCAGAAAAACTCACTTGGGTGGTTGCCCGCTTTTAATCCAAAATCTGGAACTGGGAAGACAGCCTTCTCCTACACAAAGATACTCTTATTGAAATGTTACTTTATGCCACAATCTATCTTTTTCTTGGAGAGCATGGAGGCAACAGTGAAGATCAAGTTAGATATATCAGCATAAGAAGCTTACAGAGTTCACTGGTTGAAGACTCATTTGGGCATAGACTTCATCAGTATCTTTGTCTACCTATCAGAAATAGGTAAATCAAATCATAACTAATCTTCGCAAAAGAGTGCCAACAGCATGTATATGCAGCAAAGCAACAAAGCACGGAGTAAGCAAAAACAGCATACATGGAGGGTAACATTGTGAACCTGGCACAAAAGCTGAGAAGGGATATTTGGGTATTGGCAAAGTAGCCATTCTTCTAGTTGAAACTGCCACCTACACATGAGATACATATCAATTAGCAGTATAACTATCAACAAGTCAACAGTAAAATTTGTCACAAATCTTAATGTCATTTGAAATTTAACTTAGGTTACAGGGTTGTATGTCTAACAAAGAGTCTAACCGAATGCTCCATCAAATAAGAGGCTACATTCAAGCCAACAAGCACATGGTTTTTCCACCTTCATGTGGACTTACACTCACATCCAACCTTGCATCATCATCATCATCAAGTTTATCAAGTAACAGTGAGACAAAAATCATGGCCGCAAACACCAACAACAACAACCAAACTCTTAAGCAGTTGGCAGCTCCTAATCTAAGCCAACAACCTATTTGCATATAGTGTCCTAATGTTGATGTCAAATCTGATCTAATTCATCTCTTACTAATTTTTCATGGTCTTGCAGTGGAATATCCACATAAGCATCTAAAGGTATTCCATGTAGTCTATTCAAGCATGAAATTTGCTGGGATATTTGAAGAATAAATCAAGTTACGGGCTTCCCCATTCTCCTTGGCAGACCTAGCAAAGGATTGGCTCTACTACTTACCTTTAGGATCCATCACCACATGGACAAAGAGCTTATTCTTGGAGAAGTACTTTCCAGCTTGTAGACCAGCTACCATTTGAAAGGAGATATGTGGAATTCAACAATACAATGGAGATCCCTATATGAATATTGGGAACATTTTAAGAAGCTTTGAATGTGTTTCCCTTATCATCAAATCAATGATCAACTCCTAATACAATACACCTATGGAAGACTTCTTCCCATAAATAGAAGTATGATCGATGTAGTTGGAGCAATGGTAGAGAATGCCTTGAAAGCCACAAGGATTTTCATAGCAAACATGGTTGTGAATTCCCAATAATTTAGCACTTAGTATGATTCACCATCTAAGAATATTAATGAGGTAAGGACATCATCCCTGGAACAACAATTGCTAATTTAACTTCTCTTATGTGTCAAATGGTTATAGGAAACTTTCAACAAGTTTGGGCATGTGGCATTTGCTTAAATTAAGGACATCCAACTGATATGAGTCCTACACATCAAGATGATCCAATGGAGCAAGCTGATGCCATCAAAGGATTCCAAAGACAACCACAACACAAGTATGATCCTTTTTCCATCACCTACAATCCTGATTGGTAAGACCATCCTAACTTCAATTATGGTAATCAATAAGTAGTTCCCAATGGCCCTACTCGCCAATTTCAATAAGTGTCACCATCCTTTCAAGCTAGACAAAATGTGCCCCAAGACTCATGTATGTCTCTTGATGAAAATTTTAAGGCTCTTACTAATAATACCAATCAATTTCAGTAAGAAACAAGGACAAGCATTCAAAACTTGGAGAATCAAATCAGCCAACTTGTTGCAACCATGAGTAAAGGCATATGGATTGAGAAAATTATCTTCTCAAACCATGGTAAATCCAAAAGAGAATGCAAATGACAAAGTCTTAAGTTGTGGAAAAGAAGTGGAAGCACCAATAAAGACACTTCCCAGGGCAAAAGAGGAGGCTATGGAAGAAAAAGCTGTACTCACCCAAGATAAACTCATCAAAGCCAAAGCTTTGCCACCTAAGGTAAACCCTTAATCTCTTATTTTCTCTAATGTTACTAGATCTCCTATCCTTAGTAGAATTGCAAAATCTAAATAAGAGTAGAAAGAAAAGGAGATTTTGGAGATTTTTTGCCAAGTGGAAGTAAACATACCCTCCTTGATGCAATCAAACAAGTACCTCAATAAGCAAAGTTTCTTAAGGAATTGTGCACCTTTAAGAGAAATATCAAAGGTGACAAAAAGGTAAGTGTGGGGAAGAATGTCTCAACTATTATTCAAAGATAACTTCTCCATAAGTGCAAAGACCTTAGTACGTTCACTATTCCTTGTACAATAGGCAACACTAGATTTGGAAGAGCCATGCTAGATTTAGGTACATCAATTAATATTATGCCATAATCTATTTATACTTCTTTAAATCTTGGTCCTTTAAAAGGGATTGGTGTGATTAACAACTTGCTAATCAATCTAATGCTTATCCTGAGGGAGTTATTGATAGTGTCCTTGTACAAGTTTAGTCTTCCTAATAGATTCCTACATCATTGACTTGAAGAATAATAATTCCCCCAATGCTGCCCCATCTTGTTAGGAAGACCTTTCTTAAAGATATTAAGGACAAAGATAGATGTTCATGACTCTTACCATAGAGTTTAGTGGTGAAATTGTTCAATTTAATATCTTTAAGGCCATCAGGTATTTAATGATGTGCATTTAGTTTTTTTTATTGACATTCTTAATTATTTAGCATAGCAAGCTTTTGAGCTCAAAGGGAAAGATGAGATGAATGTAGTCATTAGCCAACACCTTAACAAGAGTAAAGGGCGTGATAATGGCATTGCATTCATTACCTCTTATTCCAAGAACATATAATGTATCTTATTTTGAATTACCTTTTTTTAACCAAAAAAACTCCTACATTTTATTGTAAAATTGACCATACTAGAATTAAAGTCATTACTAGAGCATCTCAAGTGTGTTTTCTTAGGACATAGAGAAACTCTACCATTGATCTTTGCAAAATGCTTAAGCCCATTTGGTAACCCAATAATCATATTTGCTTTTCTCTTCCTTTTCATCTTTATTTTTCTTTTCATGTATGATTTTGTTTTTTTGGTTAAAATTTAACTCTTAGATTGTGACAAATGTAAGGTTTAAGTGTGGAGAAAGGATAAGTTAATTTTGTTTAATCTTTTATCTTTTTTTTATCTTTTTTTTTTTTTACAAAAAAAATAGTAATGCAAGTGAATAACCTCCTTCCTACTTGATCATTGATTTGGAATTTAACAAGGTCTTACAAAGTGATTTAAGAGTCTTTTAAAATCCTCATGAGACAAAACTCATTCACTAAAGGAGACCTAGGGATTCAAAGGCCTATCACATTTGATAAATTTAATCATGATTCCTATGAAAGTGAGTTAGAATTTGTTTTACTTTGTTTTGTTTTGCTAAAGGACTAGTAAGAGTTAAGTGTGGAGGAGCTTAATAAATATGTTATGTGCATTATATTTATTCTCTGATATTTGACTCTTTTGATGTATTTTCATCCTAAATGTAATAAATTGAGTTGATTTTATGTTTTAGGAAAAGACTGAATGGATTGAACCAATATAGAAGATTAGCATTGCAATTTTGAGAAAATTTGATCACTGGAAGTTATTTTGGGAATTTCACATTCTAAACATTAGTGGATTGATCGAAGGCCTTTAAGAGAATTAAAATATACATCACAAGCTTTTTAAATTGGCTTATTTATGTAAATCTAAGAAGTATTGGGCTAAGAATAAGTGTCCTAAATTCAACTTATAGCCTTGTCAAAGCTATTGTAATCCAATTAGGAGTTGTTCTCCAAATAAGATAAGTTGGTTCTAAAGAGGAAGTGTTTATCCTTCTTTAGGTACCAAAAACACATAGATATGTAGACCTCTTTTCTTTCTTTCTTGTACACACCTACGATATGCAAGACTAGGATTTTATTTTTGGTTATAAGAATTGAAGTCATTGAAGGAAGCATTGTGAAACTTATTGGTTTTTATTTCAAATTTGATTCTTTACTTTGAATTCTCATGTTCTTCTATTATTATTGTTTATGAGTATATTGTTTGATTGATAGGATGCATACTATACAATTATTCTTTATGATATAATGGTGGTTTAGAATTCAAGTTTGTAATTGTTTGATAATTTTAACATTAAGTAGCAAATAGAAATTGACAATTATGTTTAAGTTTTTATCTAATTTCCATATAGAACATAATTTACAAAATTAAACAAATTAGCTTGCAAATTTGTTGTTTAGATCTATCTTTTATGATTTGGCATGGTTATTCATGTGAAGTTTAACTTATGATTACTCGTTAAAAGTTGAAAGTTTAAGTAGATAAAAGAACAAGAATGAAATGAAGATAAAGAGAAAAGGAAGAATGGATCAGAATGAGACTAAAAGTTTGCAAAAGTAATTTACTCCCATATTTGAAGTTACCTGGTAACTAGGGATCTTTAGCATGAATATAAATCTTCACATCAAAAAAGTGGCTTCAAATATGAGTATGCAAAGCACTCTAAGTGTCTAACTTATGAAGTAAACAAGTACTCTCCTTACAGGTATTGGTATTTGTGTCAAAAAGTAAGTGAGTGTTTAGTGAAAAGAATATTGTAGCCTCTAAATAAAAGGAAAATAAAATGGAGAAATCTCAATTTCTTGCTTTTGGTATAATAAGATAGGGGTAATTGTTTGTTAAATGTTGCTTATTGCAATTATGTTGATCATGGATTTGCATAAGCTTATTTAAAAGTATGAGTGATAGTTAGAGCATGATGCTGATCATGGATTTGCATGAGCTTATTTAGATGTATAAGTGATAGTTAGAGCATGATTGACTTGTTTATTTAGTTTTATTGGGTTCTAAGTTAAGATTCATGTTGAGGGATGTCATGAGCTTGATTGCTTCTTAATGTTTTCTTTATTTGGTGTGTTGCATGCATTACATTCATAAATAACTTTGTGGATATATCTTTTGAAAATCCTTACATGACAAAATTCATCCATTAGGGGTGATATAGGGGTTTAAAGGCTTATTACATATGTTAATTACAATTATGATTCCTACAAAAGTGAGTTAGGATTTGTTTTCCTTTGTTTAATGTGCTAGAGGACTAGCAAAAGTTAAGTGTCGAGGAGCTTGATAAGTATGTTATATGTATTATATTTATTTCCCTATATTTAATCATTTTAATGTAATTTTGTCCTAAATGTACTTATTCAACTTTATTTTTTATTTAAAAAACTAAAAAAAAAATAAAAAAAAAGGAAAAAGGATTGAAACAATTTGGAAGTTTAAAAATGTGGTTTTGGGAAAATTTGATCATTTAAGGTTATTTTGGCTATTTCACATTCTAGTCATTTTTGGATGGATTCAAGGCTAATGTGAACCCCAAAGAGCATAATGAGACATATAAACATAATAAGGAATTCAAATTCAAAGAAATCTAAATCAAGTTTAACAAGAGTAAAACCCTGACTTAATGCTTATTACAAAATCACAAATCTAAAGTTTAAATCAAAATTAGAGCTTCTCAAGAGTAACCTTGATAAGTTCTAAAGTTTTTGAAAAAATCAAAAAGAAAAATCTCTCAAATTTATTAAAGAATTAATCAACCAACCTTTTCTTTCTTTTTTGACTTATTTTTAATTGTTCTTTCTTTGCTTCTAATTCTTTTCTTTAACTCACTCTCCAATAGTAAGTGACCAACATGCATAGGAACTACATCACAAAATGCTTCATCATTGTATCTCCTAATAGAGAATGAAACTAGCACTTGCTTATTTACCTTGACTTTCCCATAATCATTTAACCATTAGGGTTTATATGACCTTAACTACTTTGTAGCAAATAAATTTAGCTTTTCAGCCAAAATAGTGTTAGTGGCATCAATACAACTATCATTGTTAGTAATCACATATATACCTTATCTTTGATGTGACATGTTGTGTGAAATATGTTATCAGGTTGTATTTCATTCTTATCTTTAACATCAATTTATCTATTGATTTTATTTACAAAAGGTTTTTTGTTTTTTTTTTTTTGTTTTATTAAAACTAAATACCTCCCTTTTTACTCTCATATTTTCATGAGCTAAAAAAAACCAAGATCATTAACTAATTAATCAAAAATTCAATCTTTATGGATTCAACCTCTACTCACTATAATAACAAGCTTTTTAATTGAGTGATTTAAAATAATTTTAATGTGTTTAACACACATGAAATTTTGGCATCATTGTTAGAGAACAATTGTTGAATTAACTTATTTTCTTGTGTTTAGAGTCTTACATAACTTTTGTTGCAAGCCCATACATTTGATGAAAAGTTTGACCAAAAGCTCTATCAAATATGAAACTACATATAAGCCAATAAGCACATAGTTTTCCCACCTTTATTGGGACTTAAACTCACACTCAACCTTGCATCTTCAGTAACCCTATCAAGTGACATTAGGATAGAAATTATGGTTACAAATGCCAATAATAACAATTGGACTCTTTAGGAGTTGGCAACTCTTAATCTAAACCAATAACCTCTTTGCATAAATTATTATACCTTTCAGATCCATCACCTAATGTGAACCCTAAAAGACATGGCTCAAGGACCCAACACACACAAGGAATCAAACATGAACCTAAGAAAGCTAAATTAGATTTCAATCATGCAAGACCTAGACCTTATGTTCAAAGGAACATAAACCTAAGGTATAAAAAAGGATATGGACACTACACTCCAAAAAAAGAAGAGATTTGAGAGTGATAAGTTAAGTTGAATGCCACAAGAAGAGTTAGTTCTTAAAAGGATCAAAGAAAAAAAAATTCTCACTTTTATTTTCACTTATATTCTAGTTCTTTTTAATGATGAAATCAACCTTATTTATAGGTTAAATTAATAACCTTAACCCTACAGATAATGACAAACTTCCTAGAAAAGCTAACAACAAATCTACTCCTTTTGGTTTTAGGAGATGTCCTATTTTATAACAAACTCTTATTTAGGAATGGATTTTATTGTAGTTATGGCTCATTAAGTATTTTAATCAAATTAATAAGGCCTTAACCCATATTAAGATATGTTTTGTCACCCTTTAATGATAAGATCCATGGAAAAGCTAATGCATGGAGGGCTTTTAAGGATTTATTAAGCATTTAAGAAGGGTGAATGAAACATTCAAGAGTTAAAAGCATAAAAGAGGCACTTAGCAAGTTGATTGAACAAATTTGGGCCAAAGATGCTAATTCAGTCTTGAGGGATAACAAAACATATCTTAATGTGGGTTAAAGCCTTATTAATTTGATTGGAGTATTTAATAAGCCAGGGTTACAATAAAATTCATTCCTAAACAGGATTTTATTATAAAGTAGGACAACACCTAAAACAAATAGTAGATTTGTTGTGAGCTTATTTAGGAAGCTTATTATTATCTATAGGATTAAGGTTGTTAATTTAGCATATAAAATAAGCTTGATATAACTTATTTGTTATTTGAGATTGGATTAGATCACGCTAACATCAAAAAGCTTTAATGCCTTTTTCTTCACTACATTCATCATATAAGGATTCAATTTATGTTATAATTCTTGTGATGGTTTTTTCTTCCTTAAGTAAGATCTAATGTGTACACAAGGATGGGCTTATCCCCTTCTTATCCATTATGGTCTGTCTAATTGTTATGATGTAATCTCTTAGAACCTAAACAAACTTTTCTTCTTGCAATAAGGTTAAGTTCTTTGTAATGATCACTAGTAGAGTTTCTCCATCTCTCAAAAAAACTTACCTAAAATACTTTAATAATAACTTCAATTCTAGTATGAGTGCAAGTACAATAAAAGGTAGAAGTTTATTGTTAGAAACAAGTAATTCAATATAAGATATATTATACCTTCTTAGAACATGATGTAATGTCATTATCATATACTTTACACTTTCACACAAAGTTAGTTCTCCATTTAGTTCCTTGATACTTATAACTCATCTTTCCAATTAAGCTAAAAAAATTTGTTGCACTATTGAATCAAGAATATTAATAGCAAAAATTGAATGCATATTACTAGGATACCTCATAACCTTAAAGGTGTTGAATTAAATGATTTCACCATCAAACTCTATAGTGAATATATCATCATGAACATCTATCTTTGTCCTTAATGACTTTAAGAAAAGTCTTCCTAATAAGATAGAGGCAACATTGGATGAATTGTCATTCTTTATGTCAATAATGTAGAAATTTATTAGGAAGACTAACTTATAAACTTATATAACAACATCCACAATAACTCCCTCAAGTTGGTAATAGATTGATTAACAAGTTATATAATCACACCAGTTTCTTTTAAATAACTAAGATTTAAAGAAGTATAAATAAGTGTGGTATAACATTAATTGACGCTTCTAAATGTAACTTGGCTCTTTTAAATCTAGTGTTGCCTATTGCATAAGAGATAATGAATGTACCAAGGTCTTTGCATTTAAGGGGAAGTTTTCTTTCAATAATAGCCAACACATTCTCTATCGCACTTACCTTTTCATAACCTTTAAGCTTCCTCTTAGAGGTGCACAATTCCTTGAGAAACTTTACATATCAAGGCATTTGTTTAATTGTATCAAGGATGTGCATGTTTACCTTTACTTTTTGAAACATCTCCAAAATCTTCTTTTCTTGCTCTTTTTTTTTTTAAAAAAAAAAATTCAAATATGCTTGGGAAAGGAGGTAAGGCAACATTAGAGGACAAAGGAGGATAAAGAATTACCTTAAGTAATGAAGTTTAGGCTTTGATGGGTTTATCTTAGGTAGGCACAACTTTGTCTTCCATGGCCTTTTCTTTTGTCATTAGATGTGTCTTTATTGGTGCTTCCACTTCTTTTTCACTCCTCAAGATTATGACACTTACATTCTCTTTTAGATTTATCATGATTTGAGAAGATAATTTTCCTAATCCTTATACTTCTAATCTACTTGTGGTTGTGGCAAGTTGATCCATTTAATTCTCCAAGTTTTAAACTCTAACTTTTATTTCTTGTTGAAATTTTTAGTTATTATTAATAAAAGCCTTAACAATTTCATCATGAAATGTCCTTGAGTTTCTAGGGAAAATTTTGTCTAGCTTGAAAGGGTGGTAGCTCTTGTTGAAATTGGTGATTAAAGGCATTGTGAACTGTTAGTTAATTCTCATAATTGAAGTTAAAATCTCTCCATTCAAGATTGTAATTGTTAAAGAAAGGATCATACTTGTCTTGTTGTTGCCCTTGGAATCATCCAGTGGTATTGGCTTGCTTCATTGGATCATCTTGAAGTGTTGGAAACATATCAACTAGATATCCTTGATTCAAGCAAATGCCATATGCTTGGACATTATACATGTTTTCTACAACCATTTAACGCTTAAGAGAAGTCAAACTAATAATTTTTTGTTCAGAGAAAGATGTACTTACCTCATTAGTATTCTTAAATTATGGATCATATTAAGTGCCAAATTTTTGGGAATTCATATTCATATTTTCTATTTAATCCTTCATAGCTTGTGGGGTTTTATCCACCAATGCTCCTTTAGTAGTTGCATTATTCATACATTTATTTGTAAGAAGAAGTTCTACATATAGGTATTGGATTAGGATTTGATCCTTTATTTGATGATGGGACAACTAGTGCAATGCTTCTTAAAATATTTTGGATCCCAAAAATAAGTAGTAAGGCAAATCCTTTGCTAGGTCTACCAAGTAAAAGGGAAAAACCCTT
Source organism: Rhizophora mangle (assembly GCA_037832345.1). Taxonomy (NCBI): domain Eukaryota; kingdom Viridiplantae; phylum Streptophyta; class Magnoliopsida; order Malpighiales; family Rhizophoraceae; genus Rhizophora; species Rhizophora mangle. The sequence continues at coordinate 3,338,235 of JBAPLJ010001465.1, forward strand.
AACTTGTTTTGGTCTTTAGATATACCTATATGTTTCATACTTAAAAATATTACATGAAATTCCTTTAAATGCTTCTATGGATCTTCACTTACAAGATCATGAAATGTTTGTAAGAGATGAATTAAACTAGATTTTAACTCAAAAGCAATATTAACATTAAGATACTTTATGCAAAGAGGCTCTTGGTTTAGATTAAGGGCTGCAAACACCTTAAGAGTTTAGTTGTTGTTCTTGGCATTTATAGCCATGATTTTAGTCTTAGTGTCACTTAATGAGCTTAATGATGATGATGATGTAAGGTTTGATATGGATATTTACACATTTGGATTCACACATTGATCATTAACATTGAAGATTATCAATTCTTTAATAGAATATTTGGCCTAAAGTAATAACAAACTCTATTATTCTAAATTTTTTCTTAGTTCCTTATTAATTAAGACAAACTCTTTAATTAATCTCTTATCAATTAAATTACTTAAGATAAGCTCTCTAGATATAATTTATTAATAACATTAAGATAAGAAAGATAACTAAATTTAAACAATAAATTCACAAATTGATATATTTAATTTTAGACCATGTTCTCTATAAAAAATTGGAAAAGACTAGATCATAATTAACAATTTCTATTTGCTACTTAACATTATAATTATCAAGCAATTATGAACTTAAATTTTAAACTAGCATTAAATTATAAAGTATAATTGTTTAATATACATTTTAGTGATCAAACAATATAATCATAAATAAGAATTATAATAGAAGAATATGAAAATTCAAAATAATGAATTAGATTATAAATAAAAACTAACAAAGAAAGAAAAAAGAAAGAAAAAAGGTCTTTGTATCTCCTTATTTTTTATCCTAATATGTTTATTTATAACTTTAAAGTACAATAAAAATAATTCAATAATAGCTAAATACTTCCTCCTTATAATTGTTATAACTTAGTCGGAGAACAACTCCTAATTGAATTAAAATAACTCTAACCAACTTATAAACAATATTAAGAATACTGGTTGATAACCTAATTCTAACCAAATCTCTACAAAAAAGTTCATTTTAAAAAGTTTAAAATATCTATTTTAATTTTTATAAATATTTTAAATTTATATAATAATATTTAAAATATAAAATTTTAAAAAACTTTTTGATAATTAAATTTACTGAAAATTATATATTTAAATTTTTAAATTATTTTAATATATTAAATTTCTCTTAAAATATAAAATTAATTATAATAAATAATTTAAAAAAAATATTAAAAAATTAAATATAAAAAATAAATATATTACACATAATATATTTATTAATAATTTAAAACTTTTTTTATAATTTTTCTCATAATATAAGAAAAAGTTTTATTCTTGACCGGTTTGTATCCATTGCAATTAATGAGCCATGGATACTGTATCCATTCATTGCAGTGGATACAAATAGGCCGAGAATACCCTTTTTTTTTTTTTTTTTTTTTTTTTGAATACTTTTTTTTTTTTTTTTTTTTTTTTGGGCTGCATCTTTATTCTTTTTATTGAGTTCGATTTTTTTTTTTTTAAAAAAAAATTTTAAATTAATTTTTCTTTTTATTTTTATTGCTGATAAGGACACTAGACTCCTCAGACGTCTTCTCTGTGGTTCTAACTCAAAGGAACTGATCATTTCAAGTATAAATTAGATGTCGTTACTGGTAGAAAGAATTTCACAAAAGAAAAGGAAGCGATTACAATTGAATTCTTCTTTCATATCGCTAGAAAGAACCCACCGGGGAGGGTTTACAGGACATTAGTTGAGAAACAACCTATTTATATCCAGCCAAGCAATGCTCTTTTTCAGAGACAGCCTGACTGGGTGATCTATCATGAGTTGGTCGCGAGTACGAAGGAGTACATGTACGAGGTAACTGTTATAGATCCTAAGCGGCTTGTGGAATTGGCATCAAACTTCTTTAAAGTAGCAGATCCGACAGAAACGCCAAGAATGAATAGAACCGCAATATGGCAGATATCAGGAGCCAAAATACAGGGAGCTTGAGTAAACAGCGGGCTCAATGTCCCTTGGAGTTTCGGGAACTATTGGTTTCACTTTGTTTATTAGCACAATCCAATTATGTAGTGTTATGTTCAAGTTGTGCATAGATTGCGATTAACATTATACAATTATGTATACTGCCTCATTAGTAGCATGGATGCCCTTGATGCTTCCGAGGCCCATGCAGGATAATTATGGGAATTCATTCCACATGTTAGGTAGGCGGTTGGTCACTTCTACTGCTCATTCTTAGCTAATTTACCTAACTTAATATTCCTTTTTTCACTGATAGAAGCTTGCGATGAAAACTATGCCTTAGATATTCTGATTATGGAATTTTGCTGCTTCATTGCTGTCTTTTTCTCTTTAAAAAGCCAGTGTTTTAATGTCCCTGCAACTGATTTTTCATGTATGCTAGTTTATTTCTTACGATGCTGAGAGCATTCTCTGTTTCAAGTGCCGTGGAATCCTATAATCCTTGGGACTGTAGCAAGAGACCACTAGAGGTTGGGTGAAGAGGGGGGTATCATTTTAGGTTAATCATTAGTGTAAGTTTTCTATTTCTTTTATCTTTTTTCCCTCACAGACTGAAGCTTTTTCAAGTCCAATTACTGTAAGCTCTCACAAGCACTTTGTTGAAGCCCCAGGCCCAAATATTGGAATTCGGTGCCCTTTGGGCTCTGGATCCCCTATAAACTAGAAGGCAGTCAAGCCCTTCCATTTTTTTATGTTATGGTCTTCCAATGGAGGCAGCCCAATTCGTTCTTTGTTGCGCGATCTTTTTATCTGTTAGCCACAGAGACACCGATCCCCGTTCCGCTCCTGGGCCATCTAACTAAACGTAAGAACGAACCATAAATTAAATTAACAGAGAGCAAAGGCCCATAAAATCTCTTATCCTGTCTGTGATCAGCACGGCTTGGCCTTCACCAGTGGAGTCAGGACATTTCACTGGAAAAGAGTCCATCCAACCCTTGGTGAGCACAGATTTTGTGAAAAGCAATGGTGTTCGCTGTGGTCTTGCCCGCCCCCATCACTTTCGTTTTATCCTCCTCACTTTCTAACGAATTCCGCCACCACAAAGGCATAAACTTTACCTTTTCTCTGTCTCACTGCAATTTTTCAAAGGGTTTAACGAAAAGGGCCACGAGGTTCAGCACAAGATGTTCGGTGGAATCTGAGTTTAAGGACCAGATTGTGAATGATTTGTCTTTGAATTGGGAAGATGCGGATAAAGAACAACAAGGCACTGAAATGGAAGAACTGGGTTTGGCTTCGCCATGGGAAGGTGCAATTGTTTACAGGAGAAACCCTTCAATTACTCATTTGGAGTACTGTACAACCCTGGAGAGGCTTGGGTTGGGAAACCTTTCGACTCAGGTTTCGAAATCAAGGGCTTCAGTGATGGGATTGCGGGTCACAAAAGCAGTCAAGGACTACCCACTTGGAACTCCCGTGCAGCTCTCCATAGATATCACGAGGAAGAAGAAAAGGTTGAGGCTTGATGGGATCATTAAGACTGTCATCACTCTTACTTGCAACAGGTAATTTCTTTTTGGCTCTCTCATCTCCTTTCAGTTTGGCCGGCTTGTCATTTTCTGAGGTTCCTTAGAAATGTGGATGAGAGTGAATGTTTTGCAGGTAATGGGGACTGCAAATGAGTAAATTTCGATGTCTCAGTTCGACAAGTCTAATTTCAAAATTCTTTTAACATATGAATTGATTCAAAACAAGAGTAGGCTCAGTGTGTTTTGTTTAAAAGCTTATTTATATAGTTTCTACAAAACTCAGTCATTGTGTCATAAAAGTAATTTTTGTTAGATTTATTTTCAAAATTATAAGTTATATGTTCACATTTATATATTATAATTAAACATTTACTTTGTAATTGATTATTTTTATTAAACTATACATTTATTCATCTTAATTTTATTTATAATAATAAATTTTTGTAATTTTTAATCATTTTGTTAATATTATAAAATCAATCAAGCTGTTTATTATAAAGTCAAAAACTCAATTTGATAACAGGCCAACTTGAGTTTGGCTTATTACTAAACAATACTTATACCAATCTCATTTCTAAACTTATTTATCAAATGAATCAAACTCAAACACAGCAAAATTCAGCTTAAGCCAGCTCATTTGCAGACTTATAGGTCTTCAACTTGGCAAGATAATCCATATATTTGGTGCAGTCATTAGAAATAATTTGCATACTTGTCTGAGCCACTTGCAGGCTGATCTAATCTCTATTGTCAATGAATAATTGGTATATGCCAAGAGACCTATAAATATCCCCAAATGATGCACCGCCAAGGTAAGTGCAAACATGAGTATTTAACTTTTCCATTCTCAAGCAACCCCATTTGACTTGGGTATCAGAGTACTGATGCTGAGTCAACCCAACACCCCATAGCCTCTTTTTCTGTCTTGCAAGTCACAGCCCCTACAACCAAGAACAATCCTTACCAATATTTATAAAAACACAGAGAGAGGGATAGAATAAAGAGGGAATGACAATTGGATTAACTAGGAGAGTAGAGAAATGGTAATTCCCGTATATGGGGGAATCTTATTTTATAATTAAGGGAATGAGAATAAGATTTTTGTTCTTACCAAATACTAGAAATAGGAATTATCCATTCACATTCTCATTCTCATTTCCTAATAGAAATATGTCACACCAAACGGGCACTTAAAATGTTCCATGCTAGAATAAGAGGCCTAGTGGAACTAAAGTTAGGCATAAAATTGGGAAGTGAAGGAATTTTAATTCAAGGTAGAGCTGGAAAGATTGTGCATTTTCCTTTTTAAGATCTCACAATGTAGAATTTTTATGCACTAGAATGCCTTTTGAAAGACAAGTTTTTGTGTAATGATAAAGTTATTTCATTGTAACCTAAAGGTCATAAGTTTTATCACAAAAATGTCGTCTTTGTAAGATTAGAGATAAGGGTGATTATTTGACACTTTCCCAAACCTTGACAATCTCATGTACTGGAACACCATGTTTTTATGGTGTGAGGTGGACTATTCCACTATATGGTAATTATTGTGGAGAATGACCACATTTGTTTGACAATATATATATGTATAGATGGATAAATATGGATATATTGTTTTACCACATTTGTGAAACCTTTTTCTTTTGGGATGTTAGTTTGGAAAAGATACTTTTTACAAGAATTTGTTTGAATGTGGGGAAAAAGAGTGAAAAATAGGAAAGAAAAATTTTTGAATGGGGGTGCATTTTTGTTGCATCAATGGGATAAATATTAATTCTCCCTTTTCTCATAGAACTTTTTCTTGTAGTGTTTCATAGCAATTCTTCTTGTTGTCATTTTGCTCTGTGATGATAGAGCTAATCATGTGTAAATTTTCTATTCAAGGTGTTGTCAACCAGCTGCTGAGTGTGTTTACTCCAACTTTTCTCTTCTACTAAAAGAAGAACCATTTGAAGAGCCTAAGACAATCAATATGGGGATGATGTTTAGAGAAGATAAATTTAAATCGTCTGCCTCAAAGACCAAAGAAGAAGAGGATGATGGTGATGAAGCTTCTATTGATATGGATGATTGGTTGTACTTTCCTCCAGAAGAGAGGGAGATTGATATTTCAAAGCATGTAAGAGACCTTGTGCATGTTGAAATAACCATTAATGCAGTATGTGATCCAAGGTGCAAAGGTGTGTGCCTGAAGTGTGGTGCAGATTTGAACAAGGCTAGTTGTAACTGTAATAAAGAGAGAACCAAAGTGGAAAATTATGGCCCACTTAAGGATTTAAGGGAAAAAATGCAGGCAAAAGCTTAGTGCAATTTTACCCTGTTTATATTCTACCCAAATGGATGTATGCTAAATAAGAAGATGAGAAAAATCTCTCAGCTCATGTTTGCACTTATTTCTGTATGTACTAAAATGGCAAATGCTCCAAGAAATTAGGTTTCCTGGTTGTGTATTTTGCTTAATAGGAGAGCTCTGTAGCATTGTTGGGCTGGAGAAGTATAGAATACATCATCTGTGCTAGGTGTGTCTTAATTTTGGCTGGATTCTACATTCTTTTTTAATTATGTCTTCAATACTAAAACATCATAGACATATATGGTTTTTTATCTTTTTTTGGTAAAACGGAAATAACGTAGACATGTTTGTTTTAGAGCAGTGGATAATATCATGACTTTGTTAGCTATGGGCTAAATATCTGGAGAATTAGTTTTGTGCCATTTATTGGATTTCCCTGTGTAGGTATTTATTTGGGTGATAAATACGGTTGATTTGATAACCATACTATATCTATCAGAGTTGGCTTATCTATATTTTGTGTCGCAGAAGCTTCATGCCTGCAGTTTGAACCCTTAATGTCTTTGAGGGGTTGTATCAATATACTGACAGCTTTATTTTTGCTTTGATTAATGCAGTGATCAATTGCATTAGTGTAGGTTGTTAACAAGGAAAGATTTATGGTCTCTTACTGTTTTGTCTCTCGTGCTGTCCTCACTTTTCCTTTTTCTAAGAAAATAATTTTGGAAGATTTGGCTTTGAAACTCAAAAGAAGTAATTAATTAGGGCAAAAGGTGATTGATATGCTAAATCAACTTCAACAAAGAAAATCAAGTTTTAGCTTTTCTTGGTCAATCATATCAATTTAGGTCATTGATAGAATTAGTTGTGGCTAATGAACTTGACATGAGTTTGGAATGTAAACCAAGTTAAGTGTGTTACATATATTATGAAAATAAGGAAGTATGGATATAATCTTCCTTAAAACATTGGAGCGTGTTTTAGTGGTTGAAGTGACAAATAAGAAGTGCTTATCTAAGATAATGTGGTGTCATGTCTTTCTTTAAAAAAAGGAACATAGGTAGGTGTCAACCTCTCTTTGAATAATGTTATATGATTTAACTAAGTTGTAAATACTCCTAAAATAGGGGAATTTATTATGCATAATTAACTTGATAATCAAGTGATGCAAATCTATATAATTGGGAATGTTAACTACAATTTTATAAATAGATATGGGTAGTCAAGAGTTTATAATACTTAAATAAGAGTGAGAGGCATGAGTGAGATATTTGTATTTGTATTTTTCTATATACTTTTGTGAAAAATGTGATAAAAAGTTAAGAAAGTTCTCAAAAATTGTTGTGTATTTGCTTACTTTTCTTATGAATAATTATGTAAAAAGTTGCTTATATTCTTATATATAAGTTAGGTTGAAACCAAGAGGACATCCTAATGTCATTACAAGGCCAAAAACTTAGATAAGGAAATGAGCCTTATGACAACTAGTATCAAAAAGAGATCTAATCTATGACAATTGGATTGAGTGTTGATATGAAGTGCGAATGAGTGACAAAAATCAAAAAATCTTTTAGAAAGGTCTATAAGGAGCATGCTCTTTTGACTTTGACAAAACTTAACAAATTAAAATAATTGGTATATTTTTTATAATCCAATTATAATAGTTTTAATTATATTTGGGTTTTTCGTTTTCTAAGATAGAATAAAATGTTTATGTCTTAAGGAAGGCAATAAGAAATACTTTAAAGTTGCTCATGTGTCAGATGCTTTGTGAAATATAGAGTAATACTTCAAAGTTGTATATGTGTCAAATGCCAAGAAGGTGACTCTCATCAGTATTTATATTGCTAAGGATGCTATGACAATGCTAGCACGAGTAGACTTCAAATTTAGACATGGTGTTGAAAAAGGAATTTATAAATCAATTCCTACCTCAAAATATGTCGTGGATTATAAGGAAATCACTAAAAAGATTGAAGCATAGTAGCATGATACATGACTATGACATGGAATTCAACTCCTTGATGCTAGACATACATAATATGTACAATGAAAATAAACTCTTCAATTTTATATTGAGGACAAGGTATGAAGGAATTGTCTTTTGCATTTGTTGTTGTTGATGATTTGGTTCATTTTAAATCAACACTTCTTACAAGTAGCAAGCAACCCAAAGACAAAGGAAATGAGAAGAAAAAGAAGAAAAATGATTGGCTTAGCAACTAAGTCATGCAAACTTATGTAGTAAGGATGTCAACAACAATTCTATAAATAAGTGTGGACAATCACAAGTCCATAACTTTTGAGTGAGAGGTAAAAGTAAGGTGTTTGACATTTGTAATCCTTTGTATGCTTTTGTTAAAAAGTAATAAAAGGTAAAGAAGGTTATTGTAAATTATCATGTGCCTACTTGCTCTCTTTATGTACAATTGTATGAAAAGTGACTTGTGTTCTTATGTATAGGTTAAGCTGAGACTAAAAGGGTATGTTGGTGTTGTCACAAGGCCAAAAATTTAGGTAAAGAAATTGACCATATAACAATATACAAATGTAGTCATTTGATGGAAGCTTGTCAAATACCTAGTGGTTTTTATGTGAGGGAATGGAAATTGCTTACTGTGGCTAAATGACATTTTCTTTTCTATTCAATTTATTGACTTTTGATTGCAAGTACTCATTTATGCCTTTCTAGTGTAATAAAAGGATTTTGGATTAGGCTTTCCACATAAACACCCTAATTCCATTCTACTCACAGGGTTGGACATGGAATGTCAATGATTTCAAATTTTTATTGCAAATCAACTTTAGTAATGATTGGAAAATGGTGGTGCATATAAGCCATGGCTTAAGCTATTTTTAATATCAATTAGCTATGTGATATGAAGTAATTAGTAAAATAATTGTTGTGTTTTTTTTTTAAATTATTACTTTTAACATAAACGTAAAGAATATAAAGAAAAGTGTGTCATTTTGAGGTTAAGTTTTTTAATAGATTATAATTTATTCTATTAAATCTTACAAATTAGGGTCATTTTTTTATCCAAAGTAAACACATAAATACACTCTTATGCATCCAAACAAGAGAGCATCTTTTGCTCTTCCCTAAGATCACTTCTCTTTTCAAAATAAGGCACTTTTGCAAAATTAACATATCAGGACATAAGATATTGACTATTAGATGATATTTTGATTTTTTGTTGATAAATGCTAGGATGTACCAAAATGTTCAATTTCATCATTGGAAGAAATGTCTCCCACAAAGGTTCAAATCAATTATCTTCCAATGGTGGAAAGGCATAAGGAAAACAAAGTACAAAGTGAAAAAAGCAAGAGCAGAAGAATGAGATATTCAAGGTGTAACGCTAGAGCTATTTTCTCACTCTATTTTCTTGGAACTCTTGTTGTTTAAAATGTTTAATTTCGTTTTTATAGTGTTTACCATGAACTAATTCCCTTAACTAAAGTTATGGTGTAGCCTAATTATTTTATATAGTTTTCTTTTAACTTTTATACTATTTAAAAAGTTTCTTTGAATGATTAGTACGTGTTATTATACTTAATACTTTTGAAAGCCAATCAACTTTTGGATTAATTTGATATATGATTTGAGACTAAAAGGAAATGTCTTATGGTAGATGCTAATAATGTATATTGTGTATTAAATGAAATACAAAAATGTACAAACACAATTCATGTAATAATAAGTGGATTTCAAAAGTATCTACCTAAATTAGAGGTTCTTTTTTTCAAAAAAATTTAATATTCTTTTATAGGTTAATATTCAAAATTAATACTAACTTGGTATTATATTACAAATGTAACAAATTATACCTTGAAACTTAAATGTTTAACAAAAATAGCATATCATTCACTACATTTGATGGATTCTATTAAGTATGCTGTTTTGGTTGAATGACGTGCATCAAACAGTGACACAAATAAAAAACAAAATTATGATTAGGATGTATAGGAGGTTGATTACAATTACCAACCTAAATTCAAAATAATTTACAAATTAATTTAAATAATTGATTTAAAAAAAATAAAAGCAAATTGACTTGAAAATAAAAAAGAAACTATAAAACAAAAATAAAACAAGGGAATAAATGTAACAATTTCTCATTATTATTATTTCTTTTTGACTCTCAATAACCCTAGATGCAAATTCCAAATCATACAACCAGATGGAAATTAAAAAAAAAATGAGTGTCAAAATTGTATATTAAAGAGAATAATAGAGATAATTAAGGTTAGACACTTACTGACAATCGAGTCTTGTGGAGATTTTATTCCTGGACCTTCATCTTTGTTCATGTCTTTATCTTTCCTTTTTCTTCGTGCATGGTTTTAGACTAGATTCTATACAACTAGAGTGGAAGCCCATATTTGTACTTCGTGGAGCCAAAAGAATCTAAGACGAAGATTTTGAGATGCCTATGTATCCTTAATGAAAAACTCCAAATTTCACCTTTAAGCACTTCTCTCTGTCTTTTATTTTTAAAGCATTTGATTCCTTTTTATTGTTTCCATTATGTGGACCAACGATCACTCTTCGTGGCAAACCATAAGTATCATTTTCAATAGTGATTTCACATCCCATTTCTCTCTCTCTCTCTCTCTCGCTCTCTCTCTCTCTCTCTTTATTTGTTCTGATCAAAGCCCTTTATAAGATTTAAGGTTTGCCCCCTTTTTTTTTTTAGTTTTTTTTTCTATTTTGTTTACATTATTTTCTTAGAATTCAAAATATTATATATATAATTTTAATTTTTTTATAATAAAAAATTAAAATTATTTTTATTATTTTTTTAAAAATTAATTTATAAATTATTTTCAATTTAACTCATAAATTATGATAAATTTTCAACTTTTTATTTATTGTATAATTTAATTTATATCATTTAGTCAAGTCAACATATTTAACTAAAATTTATAATTAATAATAAATTATATTTATTATATATTTAAATTTTAATATATAATTTATTATATTTAAAATATTTTATTTAAATTTATTATAAAATATTAAATTAATATTATTTTTATATTAATAAAAAATTAATTTAAATTTATTAACATATTAAAAAATAATTTTTAATTTAAAACTTTTGTAATGCGTTGGAATAATGCAAGGCACAAATAGAGCCTTTCATCTCACCCTGGCGAAGAAGATAAACAGCTGGCAACGAAAGCGTCTCTCCCGTTTCAGATGCTTTCAAGTTATTTATTTATGGGTTTTTATTAGCCAAACTCTAATAGACGAGACTTTGTAAAAAAAAAAAAATAAAAAAATAATAAAACGATTTTAAGTAAAGATTGAAAGCTTATGGTTGTGTCACTTCTAACCTCTAAAATCTTTATTTTTTATTCTTATTTATTTGTTAAAAATTTGTCAAAAAATAAATCTTAAATTTTTGTGTATTTTTTAAAATTAGTCATAAATTTTAAACGATTGGGATTAGGAGGAATTTTTTTTTTTTTTTAAGAATTCTAAGCTTGTAAATTCTAATTATAAACAGATGAATTAAAGTTATAAAATAATTACAAAATAATTTAATTAAATTCAATTTTTTTATTAAAAAACTAGGTAAGTATCTATATAAAATTAAGATTTGCAGAAATTTATTTCCTTTCATTATTACCCCATCAAAAATAGCCGTCAACAACACTACACTATTCATCTTCTTTCACCCGATGTGATGCAGCTGAGCTGGCCGGCCCTCATCTATATTTTAACTTGCTTGGCTCTGACCCTCCTTTCTTATACTGTAACCACTGTCAATGATCACTTCTGACCCAGATGAGATGGAACCATTCTCCTACATAATTAACAGAAAATTATTGGCAGCACTCTTCCAAGATACCCACTTTCTTCCTCGTCATTCGGATCCAACCCAAGTTTTATAAAAGTTAAAAAAAAAAAAAAAAAAAAAAAGATTATTTTCTTGCTGGTCATGTCTCTGCATGACTTTCTGTTTCTGCGTACATAATAATTATGAGCCTTTAGACTGAATTTAACTAGGCGTTTAGCTTGCGTGTATTTGGACCTTTTGGGTTACATTGCCGGAGGGTGCTCCTTTTTTTCTACTTTTCTGAACTGAAGTTTCTGCTTGTCTTGCCCAACTTCTTCTAGTTCTCTTTCTTTCAAATGAACCTTTTCATCATTGAAGATCTGAGTGAGTGTCCCCATATACAGTGTTGGTGGTCTAGCTTTTGTTACCATTTTTACTTGAAAGATTGTATCGATGAATGGTCCATTTTACTAGAGTGTTTTAGGACTGCTTGGCATTAATCATTGATTTATGTTCGAGTAAGTTTTACAATAACATGGTTGATGGGGACTTCCCATGTTTATATCTATAATGATTCACAACCATATGCATCTAGTTTAGCTAACCCTTTGCTTCGTTCCCCCCCCCCCCTGGCCCCCCGGCGCTTGACTATTGTGAAAGGCAGCCTTGGTGTAGGAGGTTTCCGATTTAATTCTATGATTTTTTTTCTTCTGTTTCCTTTTTGCATCCTTTCCTTTAAATGAAAGTTCATCCAAATTAAGCTGTAGGAGGTTGAAACTGTCCCTGACTTGCATCGGTTTATTTTCAGCTATAATTAGCTAGGAGCTTGTTAACTGAATAAACATGGCTACTGGAAAGTATTCCCGTGCTGACGGTCACCAAACTACTGTTTTGCAATTACGGTGGTTATTATTGTTGTCTTTTATCTAACTGGCATGTGGAGACAAGTGGACATTCACCGGGTTATTCAACAATTTGAGGACACCTCAGGTTATTCAATGGGGGATTCAACAATAGAAAATGGATACACCATTGCTTCCCGAAATGAAAACCAGTCTGACGTTAAGGATAACCAAAATGGAACTGAGAATGAGACAAGTAATACAGCTAAGGATAACAATGAAGATAAAGAGAGATCTGGTGACAAGGCTGAGTTAAAGAATGTTGTCGAAGAAAATCAAGGTAGGGAGACTGATTCCCAGGACAAACAGAAGATACAGGTTGAAAATGACGGGATAGAAAAAAGGAGGATGAAGAACCGAGTTCAGAAGCTGGAGAGCTGCAAGAAGGTCCTGGTACAAATAAAAGTTAGTGGAGAGAATCAGAGGAGAGTTCACATGAAAATATATCTGAGTTGGATGAGGGGGATAAGAACCTGGATGCAGGGGATAATGTGAAGGAAAATACTGAAGCCAATGTTCAAAATGGGGCTTGGTCAACTCAAGCAGTGGAGTCATAGAAAGAGAAAAAATCTCAGTAACCATCAAAATCAAAGGACCACTATGAACATGGCTGGAAACTCTGTAATACCAGTGCAGGGCCAGACGATATCCCTTGCCTTGATAATTGGCTTTCTTTTAGGAGTCTTCCCGGCACAAAGCGCTATGAGCTCCGAGAAAGGCATTGTCCTGAAGAAGCTTCCACTCGTCTGGTCCCAGTACCTGATGGTTATAGACGCTCAGTTTAGTGGCCGAAAAGCAGGGACAAGGTAAACACTTTGTTGCATTTCTTTGGGTGAGAAACTCATTCTTTGATCTTTAGCTGATGTGATTGTTGGTCGGTACAGGTATGGTAGTATAATGTTCCTCACACAAAGCTTGTAGAGGTCAAGGGGCACCAGAATTGGGTTGTGGTTACTGGTGACTATAACATTTCCTGGTAGTGGAACACAGTTTAAGCATGGTGCATTTCACTATATTGATTTCATCAAGAATGTGAGTTTTTTGTCCTTAGTTTTGTTTGCATTTCCTGTTCTTGCATTATATTGTATATGAACAGTTCCTAGACTTATAAATTTGTCTAGTAATTCTAGAAAATGAATGTCATTTTCTTACCTTCCATTTTCTGCTAACGGTATATTGTGGGTACATGCGCTATAAACTTTTTCATTGATAATGGAGGGACATTTTGTGCTTGTCGCAAATGTTTTCCCTACCAGAAGAGGCACCTGATCAAATTTGTCCGCAATTATGTTTCTTCACCTGTATGGCATATCATATGTTCATATGCACATGGCTTTTAGTTTCATTGTCTGTAATGTTGGCGATAACCCAGTTTAAGGTGTCACTGATTTTCTTTTAATGGTGCAGTCACTTCCCTGACATCGGTGGGGAAAAAGAACCCGAGTAATATTGGATGTTGGGTGTGGCGTGGCGAGCTTTGGGATTATCTTTTTGAAAGGGATGTTGTTGCAGTGTCAAAGATGAGCATGAAGCCCAGGTGCACTTTTCCCTTCAATGGGGAATCCCTACCAATTAGGTTGGTGGCTAAAGTGTGAATCCCAAAAATTAAATAGGGTTGATTGATTTTATTTTTTATAAATAAGAAATAATATAGTATATTATAAAATTAATATAATAAAAAAAAAAGAGTTAATTTTTTTTTAATTTATTATTTAAAATTTTATTAGTTGTACTTACAATTTTTTTTTATATTTTTTACTTAATTTTTTTTTATATTTTTTATTTTAATAATAATATTTATTCTTATTTATACTAAGTCAAATTGATTGAATCACATAAATTTAATATTTTTTATTTTTAATTTTATTCCTTACTTTTGTTATGATTGTTGAGGGTTACAACTCGGAGCTTATTTTCTAACAAATTAGTATCAAAGTCTAGTTCACCGGTAAAATAACTATTATAATAATAACAAAGTATTATTTCAAAAAATTTGATCAAAGTGTTAACTTTGAAATATGGTAATTGAAGATAGAGGTCATGTTGGTTTAAGATGACGCCAACATAGCACCGCTAGGGAAGCAGAAAAAGCTAGAAAATATGTCAGATGAGGAGTTTGCTGGTCTTGATAAAAGAGTTAGATTAGTTATTATCTTAAATCTTTTTGATGAAATTTTAAGAGAATTAGCTACTGAGATAAGTGCTAATGATTTATGGTAAAGACTTTGTATGTGAAGAAAATAGTGGAGAATAGATTTTATTTAAAATAAACTTTGTATATGTTTTGTACGCATGAATGATTATCTATATTGTCACATTTTGATAAATTTGATTCTTTAATTATAAATTTGAGTAATATAGATGTTCATATTAAGGATAAAGGTCAAGTTTTGTTATTATGTTCTCTTTTCCATTCATTTAAGCATTTTAAAGAAACAATACTTTATGTTAAAAAACTATTTCTTATAAAAAAATTAAGTCCATTTTGAAATTGAAAGACTAGATTGATAGAGAATATAATTGGGGAGAGTAGTAGTGTTCAAACTGACAGTTTGGTGGTTCGAGACATATCAGATAAGAGAGATACATATAGTTAGAAATCTAATAGATATGAATTTAAATATAAAAATTTGGTGTGCAATCATTATAAAAGGAAAGGGCACATTAAAGTTAACTACTTAAAGCTAAATGCTAAGGACAAGGATAAGCATAAAAGTAATGAGTCAGTTCAACCTAGTGTTGTAAAAAATAAGAGTGAAGGAATTATTTCTTTACTAATGATAAATTAAGGTTTGCCTATTAATGGATCTTGGATTTGCATGTACCATATGTGTCCTAATAGAAACTAGTTTTCCATCTATGAATTTGTTGAAGGTGGAGTTGTTATGATGAGTAATAATGCAATTTTGCAAAATTGTTGGGATTGATATATTTATAATCAAGACTCATGATGGTGTTATGAGAATATTTACGCAGGTCAAACATGTTCCAAAATTAAAGAAAAATTTCATTTCTTTGGGTACACTTGAGGCTCTTGGCTTTAGGTACACCGGTGAAAGTGGAATTTTAAAAGTTAGTAAATATAGAAATTTGTATATTTTATAGAGAACTATAGTTGTGGGTACTATTGCTATCTTTACATCATCTAATTTAAAGACAAATGTTACAAAATTATGACATATACAATTAGGGCATATGAATGAAAAAAATCTATTTATGTTGAGTGAAATAGGCCTTTTATGTGGACAATGTACTATGAAGATGGACTTTTATAAGCATTGCATCTTTGGGAAGTAGAAGTATGTTAGTTTTAAGTCTTTAATAATTCATAGGACAAAAGGTACTTTGAATTATATTTACCCAAATCTCTGGGGATTGTTTGACATTTTATCAAAAGGTGGTGTCAAGTACATGTTAACTTTCATTGATGATTATTCAAAGAAAGTTTGAGTTTTCTTTCTGAAGCACAAGAATGATGTTTTCCAAACATTTAAGAAGTGGAAAACATTAATTGAGAAGCAAATAAGGAAACATATTGAAAGTTTGTGAAGGTGAATTTAATGAAGTTTGTGAAAATGAAGGCATTGTTCGTCATCGTATAGTCAGGATGACTCTTTAGCAGAATGATATTATTGAATATATGAACAAAACACTTTTAGAGAGAGCTCGTTGTATGTTTTGCAATGCTAGTTTGTCAAAAAACTTTTGGGAAAAAGTAGTCTCTACAACTTGTCATATCATTATTCGTGCACTTTTAACATCTATAAAGTTCAAGACTCCAGAGAAAGTTTAGTTAGATACTTCTTCTAATTACTCTAATTTAAAAATATTTGGATGTTATACATATATGCATGTAAATGATGAGAAATTAGAACTTAAAGCTAAAAAGTGCATTGACCCACTAAAATTTGTGATTAGTAGAGATGTTACATTCAATGAATCCTTTATGTTACATCCAAAAGGAGAGTCTTATATTTCTTCTGATGTAGGTAAAGATGATTGTGCACACAAGCAAGTGGAGTTTGAAATTGTAAATTGAGATGTTCAATAATGGAGTCCTCACATTTAGTTATATTCATCAGATATTGTAGATTCCTCTGTAAACAAAGAGGAGGATTATTCCATAGCAAAAGATAGACCAAGAAGAGAGATTCAATCACCACAGAGATATAATGAGTATGTTGCTTATGCTCTTTTAGTTGCATAGGAGACTAGTGAACATGGTGAGCCATTTACATATTCAAAAGTAGTTTTAGGTGTTGATTCATCTAGGTGGTTGGTTGCAATGAATGAAAAAATAGAATCTCTTTACAAGAATGTTATATGAATTCTTTTGAAACTACCTTCAAAAAAGAGAATCATTGATTGCAAATGGATATTCAAAAAGACACAAGGTATACTAGGGGTCGAAGATGCAAGTCCAATATGTGTCTTGTTTGCTTTGGTGACCATGTGTGATTTGGAGTTAAAGCAACTCGATGTTAAGGCAACTTTCTTACATAATGAGCTTAAGGAGCAAATTTACATGAAGTAGCCTTAAAATTTTGAAGTTAAAGGTAAGAAAGACCATGTTTATTTATTAAAAAAATCCTTGTATGGGTTAAAGCAGTTTTTAAGATAGTGGTATAAGAGATTTAATTCCTTTGTATTAGGTTATGGTTACTTTAGGAGTATGCATGATAGTTACATTTACTTTCAGAAATTAGATGATGACTCATTCATTTACTTGTTGCTTTATGTCAATGACATGTTCATTATTGCCAAGAATTTGTCAGAGATTCACACT
Source organism: Rhizophora mangle (assembly GCA_037832345.1). NCBI lineage: Eukaryota > Viridiplantae > Streptophyta > Magnoliopsida > Malpighiales > Rhizophoraceae > Rhizophora > Rhizophora mangle. The sequence goes on from JBAPLJ010001465.1 coordinate 3,355,544, forward strand.
TTGAAAGTACTTTTCAATGGTGAATTTGAGATGAAAGACATAGGAGCAGCAAAAAAAATTCTTGACATGGAAATCAGAAAGAATAGTGAAGGCATTAAGTTATATTTAACTCAAAAGAATTATGTTGAAAAGGTCTTGGAATGATTTGGTATGAAAAATGCCAAACTTGTTAGTACTCTCATTGTTAGTTATTTTACATTATCAGCTTCTCAGTCACCAAAATCAAATGAAGAGAAGAGTTATATGGAGAGAGTTTCATATTTAAGTGTTATCGGTAGTCTTAAGTATGCGATGGTTTACATACGTCCATATATTTCACAAGTAGTTATTGTGGTTCGTAGGTATATGTCTTTTCTAGGCAAATCACATTAATAGGTTATGAAATGAATTCTCAGATACTTGCAAGGTACTTTGGACTCATGCTTGGAGTTTGGTAAAAATTCGGATGCATTGGTTGGTTTTGTTGATTCTAACTAAGTTACTGATTTTGATAGAAAAAAATCTCTTATAGGCTATATATTTTGTGTTGGTGACGTTGCTGTTAGTTGAAAAGTTACTCTGCAACATATTGTTGCTTTATCTACTACTAAAATAGAATGCATGACAATGATTAAGACAATCAAAGAAGCCTTCTAGTTGAAAGGTTTGTGTGATGAACTTAGTTTATGTTAAGATATTGTTGCCATCCATTTGTGATAGTTAAAGCGCAATACACTTGATTAAAGATTAGATGTATTATGAGAAGACGAAACATATTGATGTGAGGTATCACTTCATTTATGAAATAATTACCAAGAGAAAGGTTTCGGTCCAAAAAATTAGTATTAGAAATAATCTTACATATATATTTACAAAATCTCTTCCGGTTATTAAATTTAAGTAGTGTTTAAACTTAATTAATATATTATGATTATTTGAGAGTTTGTGAAAAAAGTGAAGTATTACTATTATGTTTGCATGTGAAATTTAAGTTAAGGTGGAGATTTGTTAGGTTAATAGATAGAGTATAATATCGAGAAATTGATTAAAGTTAATTGATTTTATTTATTATAAATAATAAATAATATAATATATTATAAAATTAATATAATTAAAAAAAATTAAAAAAATTAAAATTTCATAAATATATAATTTATTATTTAAATTTTTATTAATTAAATTTACAAATAGTTAATTTTTATATTATTTATTTTAATAATAATATTTATTTTTATTTTTATATGTTAATATAAATTAAATGGATGAAATTATATCAAGTTAATATCTTTTATTTTGAGTTATTTCTTATTTTTATTATTATCTTTTAACGGTTATAATTTGGAACTCATCTCCTAACACTACCATATTAGCTGTTATGGGAACCAAAAGGCTACAAGTTCGAAGTTCTGTATTTGATGTTGTCCACTGTGCCCGTTGCAGGGTTCCTCGGTTCATTTGTTCCAGATTTGCTGCAGCGCTAAAAGACTTGAAAGCGTGGGTTATGACTATAGTCCCTATAGACTCTCCAATGATTAAACGTCAGCTATAATTAAACGTGAGACTCTGATTGGAGTCTTCACTGTGAGGTAAACACATGTCAGCCCATTGATGTACTGTAACCAGTTAGGCTGGTATATATTAGCCTTGTTTGGTGTTCATATGCTTTCTTCATGATTGAAGCTCGGAGTCAACAGCACATTTAACATATATATATATATATATATATATATATGTATGTATGTATGTATGTATATAGTTGAATTTCATTTCAACCTTTGTGCCCAATTAATGTCATTGTAAAAGATTCATTTAGTGGGACCACGATAAATTGGGGTTATGGTTTTGCATCGTCTCCATGAATACAACTCCGAGTCAATCGTATCTTTCAACTATGTGAACCTATGGGCTATTTGTTGGGAGGAAAGAACTCCTAGTTAATAATAATAATAATAATAAAATTTTTATAATAATAATTAATAAATTTTTCTGAATAATTAATATATAATAATAATTATTTTATTATATATATGTGAGATATTTTTTAAATTTTATAAAATATAAAATAATTATTATGTTATAAATAAATATAATAAAATTTTTTATTTTTATATTAAATATATATTTTTTAAAAATATATTTAATTTTTTTAAATTATATTGATTAAATTACTTATAATCAAATTTAAAATATTATACAAAAGATAATGTTTTTCTTTTTCCTTTTGCTAACTAATTAGCATTATTGCGAGTTCCTACACATAGAAGGAAACAAACTTTTGAGCAAACTCGAGCATTGCACGTGTAACTAAAACACAAACGATGCACTAAATTTTATAACCATACGCCATGTAGGGGCTATGATCAACAGCCACTGGCTATGTTTAGAATTGCTTTATTGTTCGAGCTGTCCAGCCTAATTGACGAAACAATGTCCAGCGGATGGATCATCCGAATAAGCAAGGGCTGCGTCTCCTCAGAATCAATGATGAGACTTGGAGAATGTAAGATGATACAATCCATGGTATCATCTTCTCCAAGGCAACACCATGGATAATGGTGATGTAAGGGTTACACAATAGGTTTTGGTGCCAATCACAAATGGGATACAATATCATATGTTGGTGTATGTAACACTAGGCTTGGAGCTGTATATTAGCAGTTGTCATCTCTATGCAATTTGCAATGTATGCTTCATGCACAACATGGCAATAAAGACATTTTTTATTGTGTTGATATCCTACTGTAGCCATAAGTTAAATATGCACATGTTTGCAAGTAGCATAATGCAATCAAGGACTCCCACTGAACCCATGAAGGCTACTTGATATATGTAATGTTATTGTCCATTAAATGGTGTGCTTCAACGCACTGCTTATCAGCAAACACCCAATCATAATTTATGACACCATCTAACTCAACTAAAAACTATGTTTCCAATGCTAGACGTTACAAGCATCATTAGTAGATTTGGACAAACCCTTCACTTCTTACATGCAAAATTGTGTAGCAAAAGACAATTTTGTCAGAACAACCATAACACTAGCTTTGTTGATTGCATATCTTATAATGGCATGGAACAATGACCATGGTGTTGCAAATTGGAATGATGCTTAAGTCTCGTACACGAACTCAGATAACAATATGGTTGCTTATGCACCCAACCATGCCATGCAAATGTTATTTGTCTGTACCTAAGCTTATTGTGCATATTTATTTTGCATTCCCTTTCATCAATTGGTTCCTATAGTAGAAATTGTTTCCATCAATCTACGCTATGTTAACATACCAATAACATACCAATTGCATACGCAATGCAATCCTAATTTAAAGTTGAAGGACGTCCCATAACTGCCTGCCTCCCATTTCACATTGATGTCCCTTTATGATTGAATGTAACATTATGCCTTAATGCAAACCTATGATATGTTTGCACCTTGTAGAAAAAAGTTAGTTTGTTGACTTGCCACATATTCACTGTGCTTTTTGTAGGAGTCCATGAAGTTTGACATGCAACCATTATTTGCCACTACTAAGCAATTAATATTTAGGTAGGTATTGAAATTGACATGTTTGACATCACCTAGATAGATTAGACAAAGTGTGTTGAATGCAATCATAGGTAATTATATACCTAATGCCCATTGTTGCAATGGTTGCAAACATGAATGTGCCCTTACAGTCATAGATGTTCATCACAAACCACATGTCAAGCACATGTTTATTAGGCAAATTGTTAATGATCCAATAGGTTGTTGCACATGTTGTTCGTTCCCATACCATATGTCAAGCACATGACACATCTTTCCCTTATGGGATATGAAAAATCTTCATGGTCCCACATGTTTAATGTTGCATAATAACATCATCAAAAATTGGCATCTGAATGCATGACAGGTTAGATACACGCTTTCATCAGGTTTGGAAGGTTATGAGGCATAGTATTTTTCACTATATATACATAAATTTGGTGCCAATAAGCCATCTATTGCATCTGCATTGTGGTAAATACTGATTATATGTGTCATATATTTAGGTTCCACATTACATTCTCTCCTTTGATTTTTTTACCTCCCTAATGATTGGTGGTGAGTTAACTTGAAGGTGGTTGCGCTGGCCAATTCATACTCTAGCAAGTTAAACTTGCTTTCTTGTACATATTCAAACATGGACAACACGCATAAGAGTGCCATAAACACCAACCTTGCACTGTGATCTCTCATATGAAAGCGTGCAACCCCAATAAGCAATCCTATGTTGAGCATAACCAAGCAGTGATTGCAAACCCTAAGATGGATGGTAGTAGTATGAATCGTGCATTGCTCCCATTAGGTTCAATTGAAAGCAAAGGTCATGACTACCTTTATAGATGTTCAAATAGATAATAAACCTTGGCATCATGGTAACCTCCACAATACTGCTGCATGTAACAAACTAATTACTCTTAATGAGCTGTAACACATGGTGTGTCGAAATGGAAAACATAATGAGTGCAACCTAGTGTTGTTGCACAAAATTTGCAATTTGATAGAAAATGTTGTTTCACACAACACAATGAATTATCTAAACCAAGGAAAGAGCACACAATTGAGAGGGCCACACTTATTGAAATTAAATCACAGGAAGGCCAGTTCAGTGTTACATGATATCAAGGCTACTTCTTTGAGAGGCCTCGTGGCATTTCTTAAAGGGAAACTTATGATATTTTTGCCATGTTAGAGGTAGAAAAAATGTCGCTCTTGGAAAACTAAATTGAGTTCTCTAAGCGTGCAAGTGTGCTAAGGGAGAGAGTCGTAGATCTTGATATCTCCTTGAAGATATTTCACAAGCAACCATAGTAGATGATAAAGCAAATAGCAAAGCTCAAAAAGCTAGTACACCTATTATGTATTTGGATACATTAGATAGGAATTGCGTTGCCATGATTAGGATCAAAGATTTTACTCTTATCATTTAGACCCTCAAAGAGAGATAAACCAGCATAGGCTTCAATTTTAATGGAATCGCTCTATCCATAAGTGCTTCCATACTACAATTAACCATGTCAAATGCAGGTAGAAGTGCATGTATGCTGTTTCTGGGTTTCTAGCTATTTTCCTACAATTAATCATATTATAAATATATGATCTCCTTTGTTTTTAATTTTTTTGTTGACTTGCTATCCTTTGGATATGCATGCTATGTTAGACTTTTCTAACTTCCTTGCCATGTGAGTTTGCTACTATTAGCCCCCTGAGTCTCTTGGGATGAAGATGCAAGCATTTGGTGGCACCTTACACTAATGCTCGACATGGAGTTTGGCATGGGATTGACATGTGAAAAGAAGCAAGGTGAACAAGGAGTCAATGTGTATGACAACAAGCTAGGGAAGACTAGGTGTGGGCTAAGGCATTGGTGTCAAGTGGGAAAAGAGTTGGAGGTTGGAGCATGGGTGGCATCACAGTAGCTTGCAATGGTGTTGCAACAATGCGTAATGGTGTTGTGGTGACATGCAGTGGCATTGGCATGAATTAAAAAAAGTGTTTTGGTCATTGGTTGACATTATAGCATGTAGTAGTGACGTGACAACATGTAGTTGGCAGCTAAGTGACAGCTCAAACACATCAATATTTCCTCTTATTGGTTAACATGTGTTCCAAGGATCGGTACAAAAACAATGGTTTATTGGCACACAGGCTTTGGACTTGAGCTAATGCTGTGAGAGCATGTCTCAAATTCGCTAGCTAAAGTTCATGGATCAGCATTTGCATTACAAGATGTTGGCATATAGGCCAAGGTCCTGGCCAACAATGTACTAGGCAGCATACACACACGAGCTAGGCATGCATTATAGAGTAAACAGATTGCAAGTGTGCAACAACCAAGCATGGCCTCAAGCCCCATGAAAATAGGAAGATCATGGGTGGTGCTTCCTAATAATGTGGGCATGTGGCTAGTGGGCAACATGTGTGTTGATCAAGCTTCTTAAGGTACCAACTTTCCTTAAACATAGTAAGAAAAGGAAGTATTGCTGGCCAAAAATGTGGAAACATTTGTGGGCAACTTGGAGTAGGCAGATTGTTATCATCCGAGTAAGAGAATGTGGGCCTAAGAGTGTTGTACAATGTACTTAAACATGGAGCACAAAAATTGAGAAGTAGGGGCACTTTTCAAGGCCATTAAACCATATATCCACTATGGCATAATTGCTTAGTAGGCAAGTCTTGTAAGCTTATGTATATAGGAGTGTCAACTACAAACTCCATAAATAGATTTGGGTAACCAAGGGCTCACAAGATAGTCACAATTAGAGAGGGAAAAGTGTGAGAAATACTTAAGAGAGCTTGACATTATATTTCCTTTGTATACTTTACTCAGAAAGTAATATAAGATTGGAAGGTTCTCATATGTGCCGTGGCTCTTGCTATACTTTGCACAATCGTAAGGCTTGAGTGAAAAAACTTTGCTTATGTGTGCTTGTATGCAAGTTCAACTAAGACTAAGAGGTGTCTTGGCATCCTCATAAGGCCAAAACCTTTTTGAGTGGAAAAATTGATCATGTGATAGCTATTATCTTGCATTTTGCCCTTTTCGATATTCATGGTAGTATCCTTAATTTACCATGGAATGTTAGTTAAGTTATAAGCACAAATTTTGCATGGTGGATGAGTGTAATCTTCATTGAGCTACATTAGGAGTTTAGGTGTTTTATTATCAACATTGGAAATGGTTGACTAGAGACATCCTTTGTATTGCCTAATTCACACCACTAGGTGGACACTACAATGACTACCATGACTAACATAGTTAGGCAAGATGATGGGTATGCACCCATTTTCAGTATAATTCTTCATTTAAGTCAATATCATTACCTTAATAGCACAAAGGGGATGTTGATTACAGAGCTAGCACATTGAGAAAAAAGTTTGGGAAAGTTGAGAACTTTTCCAACATCACAACATTACCCTTAAATTTTTAAGAAATGTGTTGGTTATACCATTGAAAGATGGAACATTTTTAATTTAACAAATTTTATTTTTCCTTCCTAATACATTCATCCATGTTATAAACAACTCAAAGAAAAAAATTATTTTCTTTCTTATAAGCTTTTTTCCTCTATTTTCAATCTCAACATTTAGTTGCTCTTAATGAATTATATCCAAACAAAGCATTTCCTTTTTCTTACCTTTTTCTTTGTCATTATTTTCTTTTTTATCTTTTTCTCTCAAACTAAATAATGGCTTAAAGAAGGCAGAGGTAGTAGATTTGTACATACTACATAATAACTATTGGATTCAATGAAAACAAAGCCTTTATTAAATCATAATCTTCACACATTAAATGGTCTACCTTTAACAACTAATATAATAGCTCATTATTTAGGGCTTTAATGCATTCAAATAACTATTAGCAAGTGTACTAGTCACTCAAGTATCATCTCACAAGGACTGAAGGTAAACAAGTATCAAAATGGTTATTGATACTAACCATATTTAACAAATTGATTGCAACTATTAAAAAAGTAAGAAGAAAGAAGCAAAATCTAAGGAGAAAAATTAAAAGCTAGATAATAAGAGCAAAATAGGATTAGAAGATACTAGGTATAAAAGGTACTAGGACATTAGTTTACTATACCCACATGACATAAAATTCTTAACTAAAGTGCTATAAAGAAGAGCACTTATTCATGAGATAATGAAATTTCCTATATTATTTAATATATTTTCTCAAGATATATTAAACTTGCCTTTACTTATTAAATTAATATATCTCTACATAGATTTATATAGATAAGAGTGTATTATGTTTAGTAAAATTTCTAGTCTAAGTAGATAATTTTGAAATCCAGTTATTGTACCCTTATTTTATCTGTCTTAATTGAGGAGCATCTCTTACTCACTCTCATAATTGGATGTGTGGAGGATTTATTTATAGGCAAGATATGATTGCATTTGGATCATGGATTATACATTTGGGCATAAAAAGGAAAAGTATAAAAAATAAAAGATAAGAAAACCAAAAAGAAAATAAAGAGAGAGAAAAGAATAATAATGAAATTGCTACAAATTAATCTATAAAGTTAAATGTATAATTAAATTCTATACCCCCTTGAAAGAAAGTGTTATGACCCTTGTGGTCCTTAGACTAAACTTAAAGTTAAAAATATTACTTATAGGTATAAGTCGCATTATTAAACCATAAAGGTAAGCCTTCCTTTTCTCAAAGACCCTCAATTAAGCATCTACGTGTAGTAATATTAGTCTATTAACCCTTTTTACAAGGCCTAATGTTAGATCCAAGTAAAAATCCTATAGGTCAAAGACTCACAAAATATTAAATATAGAAATAATCTCAACTGCTCAACAAAAAAAGAATCAATTTTAGTCATTTAGCAAAAGGTAAGTCAATTTGCACCATTAAGCAAAAGGAACCAAAAGTCAACAATTGATATTAGACAAGCTTTGTTATAAAAAGGAAGCTAACATTAACAAGGCAAGGAGGAAAAAGGAGGAAAAAAAAAAAAGAAAGAGGGGCTAAAAGCATTAGAAAGCATTAATTGAGAAACCCAAAAGAGTCATTATTTTGGTATCCTAAACAATCCAACAAGAGACAACAATGGTGAGAGCATTCAAGGCAATGAGAAAGAGGCAAAGAGAATAAAACAAAGTTAGCATCATAAAACATTCAAAGAATGTTCAAACAACCACCTAAGAAGAGAAACAAGTTTCTCTAGCTAACCATGGTGGGAACAAAGGTACCCATAACAAGACTATAGGACTCTTTTTTTATCTCTTCATTTTTTTTTCAACAAATTGAGTCCTTTATGAAGCTTATAGCTTCAACATAGGACAATTAATTGGATTGTGAGACCTCTTAATTGTTTTTTCTTTTATTTTATTGCCCATCTTAAGGACATAATCACAATAAATGATTTAGAATAAGCACAAAATCAAAGCAAGTATTAATAGCTAAACATTAGATCAAATACACTATTTTGCCCCTCAAAGAGCATTAATGATCATTAAGTAATGCCCATGATTAATTTGTCTCACATAATTCCATAATCAACAAGTTGAAGGTAAATCATTTAAAAAAAAAGAAAAAGAGAACCTAACATATCAAAGACAAAACCACACACTTAATTGCCAAAAATTAATTGAGAGCACTTATCTTTAATGGTGGAAGTCGTATGCCATCTAAAGAGAGCCAATCAAAGTCCCTTACACAAAAAGGTATAAAAATTAGTACATTAAAGATTTTTTTGTCCCTACCTTTTTTCACGTATAAACCCATTAATTAGCTATAGAAATAAAAAAATAAACCAAAAACAACAAAGGTAACTAAAAGTCATGAGGAAAATACACAGAGGAAGGTGTCTTACCCTTGGGAAGCTCACTAGCATTGTTATCGATACAGTCATTGAAAAATGTCATACACACCACCCACAAAAGGCTCCTCATGCTGATCTATGCATAGGTGGTGTGCCAAATGGAGGTCGAGAAATGTATGAAGCAATGAACAACTTAAGGTTGGCTACCATGCCACCATTGTATGGGCTGATTTAATTAGGTGTAGATCTATCCAACAGCACCGTCCATGTGCCAAGTGAAGCACTAGAAAGCAATGATTATTGTTTCAAATTTTGATGCCAATTGTCACATGTGTTGTTTCTTGACATTGTATTAATTCAAAACTAGCACCATTTGATGTATTGGGTATCGATCTATCCAAAAATTCCCTCCATGTGCCAAATGGAGTGCAAGGTAGCAATGATATTTGGCTCAAAGCCAGTCACTATCACCAATTGTACCCTTTAAGTGCATTGCTTCTAACCATTGATGTAGCATGAAATTGGCACTAGTTAACCCAATGAAGAACAATCTACCCTTTGTGCCTCCCATGCACCAATTAGTCTAATTGCATCTCACCACCACTAGCAATGACACTTTATTTCTACCACATCTAGCTTTTAGAAAAGAAAAGACCAAAAAGAAAAAAATCATTTTTGAAGCCAAATCATGGCTTCCAACACTAGAAACAACACCTAAAAACCTATGATTGAGAGGTTTTTGAGCTTAAAACATAAAAAAAAAAAATTGAATGAAGATGTGGAGGATGTAGAGAGAGAGAGAGAGAATGATTTTGCTTCTAAAAGAGGTGAAAGGGAAGAAAAGGGGAGGAGGTTTGGTCATAAGTCCAAAAAGAGAGGAAAGAAAAGGAATTTGGAAGGGAAGAAAGAAAAGAAGAGCTAAAATAGAAAAAAAAAAATCCATAAAAAAAAAAAAAAAAAAAAAAAAAGATACAAAAAATTAGAGAAAATAAAAAAAATTAGGATGCAAATTTTTTTGTGACCAAAGTGTGCTCACATATACAAACCATCTTTTTCACAACACATCCAAACTCCTTGAAATTCAAATAAGTGTGTGTGCCCTTGTAACAAAACATAAAAAGAAAGATAAATAAATAAATTATCATAAGGAAATGTATAGAAATAATAGCAAATGAATAGTGGTACTATCACTTGTAGTGAATGTTTGGGTTGGTTGTGGCCTCTACTACATTTAATTTTTCTCTTAAACCTCAAGGAATCGTAATAAAGCAAACCAAAACACATATAGTGTTCCAATTGTACATAAAATGATTGGTGGTGACTTTAAAATCAATTTATACACATTACAATGCTCCTTACTATGTCCCAATACCCCATAATTCCTAATTCATAACATTTCCTCAAAAGGCATTGGGGATTCTATTGCAAAACAAGTTGCTTTAACTTGTTTTTATTTCTATATTTTCATTTATTTTCTACAAAATATTTTATTTATTTTATTGTCTCATTTTGATATTTATGATTGTCTTTTGCATCATATCCTTAATTGCAAAAACTCACAAAGGCTTTGAACGCAACCTATACCCTTCATAACTTAACAATGAGAAAGTATGGGTCCTTTATGAAGCCTATGGCTTTCGTATAAGGTAGTCCTGAAGTCTCTCACTTAGACTAATAACTCTCACATAAGCCTCAAATGGTAAGGAAGGGAATGTTATGGGGACCTTTGGCCTAGTTTAGATTCGTTAAACCACACACTTGATGTTATACTTGTAGAGTTGTGCACCAATTAGATCCATCCTTTATAGGACAAGAGGCCTAAGATTTCCTCACCCTAATCACCATATCATGCATCCTTTTTATTTCTAATTTATACTACATTACTTTATAGTTTATGTCTTACCCTTGTTTGCCTCATACTAACACATTTCCCTTGTCTTGTTTTGTTACTTTTTATGTAATCCCATATCATTCATGTTGGATAGCATTCACCTTTTAAAGTATTGGTTATTATTTCAAGGCATAATTTTAGCCAACATGGTCACCAACAAACATGCCTATAATCAAGTTAAAGCATGCTCTAAAGGCCTTTAAAGACAAGTAAGAGATTGCTCTTTCTCAAAATCTATAAAGATCCTAAGGGATTTTAGCCTAAGGCAATCAAAATTTTCTATCCTTAAATGACACTTGGAGCCTTGGTAGGAGGTGCGCCTTTTGGAAAATTTATGGTGACATTAGTTGCCTATTAGAAGTCAGGATCCAACCAACAATGTTAAAGGCAACAATACACCTTTGGGACATAACCTATCAATGCTTCATTTCCCAAATGCAATCATGGTCCCTTTGATGGAAGAAATTGAGGACTTGATAAATTTACCAAGTACCCTAGATTAAGACATATATTCTTTAAGCCTTGACACTAACCATATAACTAAGTTGTCAAAATTTGTCAAAATTGATTAATTAAAAGCAAAGCAATTCATATTGTGATGAAATGACAACACCAAGAGGAATGCACTCCACTTGATCACATAATAAAACACATGATGAAGCATCTTGAGGGAGAGTTCACTTATATGGCATTAGTCATCCATGGGCCAATATTGTTCCCTAAGATCATTGGGCATGTTCATGCATAGGTCATTAAATTATTCAATAAGGTGAGAATAAGTGGGGTTAATCTAGTTTTGAACATAATTGCTAGAATAATCTTATCCTTGAACTATTGTCAAGTTTAAGGAAAAGGCAATTTAGTGGTAACTTAGCCTTATTGTATGTGTGGCTTATGAGCCATATAGGCACATTTCTACACCAATTCACTCACCCTATGTGCTATAAGGACAAACCTCCATTGAAAGAATTATGCTTGATTAAATGGCTTTACTTGTTAGAAATTTCAAAATGGATGGCTGATTTTGGAATTAGACTTTTGCCTATACACCAAATGGTTTGGAAGAGATCCAATCTTGTACAAGTGTAAGGAATATTTGTGGTTCCTCCTTAACAAGATAACTAAAGTGATTACCTATACTCCTACAATTGCCATTGGGAAAATGGGGTTAAAAAGATTTTGATCACTAAAGGGATGGAAGATGTTCATTTCAAATATAACAATCATGAACATCTTTGGTCCATCATTCAAGCATGGAATCATATCATGAAATTCATTTATAGATGTTTTAACCATCCTCCCTTAGAATGATATGAGTTGTGGCTGCAACTCTAGACCATGAAATCTACAATCCTAATGAATTAATAAGTTGCATTGTCTTTAAAAGAAAAGCCAAAAGTAAAGATGATCAAGCACCTCCGTTGTCAAACTTGAATGAACCAAATTTCATGATGCTAAAAAATATCATTTTTTCTTACAATGGATTAGAGGAGTAGTAGGCAGAGCTAAGGGTAAATGAGGCTAAAGAGCTATAAGTTAAAATCCCACTTTTGCATTTATTTGATGAACGCCTTAATCTTTTCCTTGAAGAATCCTTCAAGTATTATGAATGCATCACTTGTTTTATGTAAAAACCTAGGCTATAACTTTTTAAACTTTAGCTTGACCTTTTAAGTTGTAAATACAAGTAAAGGAAAATCTTGTAATATAATTGAAGAGTAGGATTTTCTATCCATTAGCTTAACTTAGTATATGGTTTGTTATGCTAGCCAACACTATATGAGGTGAATGTTGTCGACATGTATATTATGGCATTTTACTTAAACATGCATACTTAAGACTTTATAATTAAATTTGTTTGTTTTAGATGGATAGTTGCAACTCTTAAGTTGCTTGTGTAATAATGGGCGAGTGCCTACCGAAGAATTCCTCTAACAAGTGGTAATCACCAATCATATTTATGATGAGATGTACTTTGCCTAAATAATTGAAAACATGTCATTTTTCCCAATGGAAGGGCTTGATGATTGTTGCAGTGGGTGTACAAGGTTTTGGAAATTTCTAAAAGGGAAGATAATGATAGGAGAAATTGATTAGACATTAATTCATCTCTAAGTAATGCATCTTGACATCTAACCACATGAAGTGGGTAAACTCTAACTCTTGTACTATGAAGCTATGGTATGCCTTTACCATCCATTGGTAGTCTTTCATGTCCTAGAACTTGAGCATTTGGGTTTTGATTTTAAAGAGGAAGAAGATGACCTTTATAAGTCATTAAGGATAGGCATTGCCAACAACAAACAAAGTCCCTCTTTGCCTATTGTTATGAACATCTTACTAATGGTGTTTGAAGAAGTCATTACCAAGGATACATTCCAGAAACAAGAAGCCTTCATGAAAAATAAATTGTAGAGGCTCCTTTCTGGGCATTATAGAATCATTAGCACTTTTCTCAAATTCCTTGATTCGTATCCATAGTACTCTTTGATAAACTACTTCTTCATTCCTCCTAAGTACTTCAACAACTTTCCAAAGGAGGATCTATGTTTACTTGTTTTCCTTGCTAAGAGATACACTATTGGCATGCTAGGAAATTACATTAATGATAGGGTTGAAATAAGAGAGCCTATGGTCACTAAATGACCCTGTAATTGTCAAGGGGCAACGAGGGGTTCTCTAACATTAACAAATACATAGGAGGCAAATGTTGATTATGAATACCTTCACTATGAGACATTCGATGCTTTTATATAGGATACTAAAGTAATGAGGTTTGATCATTTGCTAAGGATGGGAAGGTTTAGACTACTAATTTTGGAGATATAAATAATAAGGGATGATGTATTATTTATGTACTTGTAGATATTTTGTAGTCAAGTTGGTTTTGATTGCAATAATGTTTTAGATAATCTTTCTTATTGGAATTTTAGTACCTTAGAGATTCACATATAACCTAGTCAATCTCTAAAGATTCCATGAGTAGCACTTGATTATGGCATCAATGGATTAAGTGGGGCAGAGAGTGCGGGTTTCAAATAAGTTGTCTTTTTTTTATTAGGTTGTCTTACAACTTCCTCTCTCACATCTTTCTCTCACCTCCAATCAAAGCATAAAGGAATAAATATTTGATACAATTGATGTAAACTAAATTAGAAAATGATGAAGAAATTAATTAAGTAATGGTCATTTTTAGTCTTTTTGTGAGAGATATATATAAGTAAAAAGAAAAATAATAGATACCATGTATCAAAGAGTCCCATCTAAGGCCTTCAATATGAGATCCAACTTTTTAATCTAATAACGATTAATACAAATTCAAAAGTGGACCATATCAACAGTGCACGTACAATGTTGAGAAGTGAGGTTAATTTAGTCATAAAGCATTTGGGCATAACATAAGTAGAACTACAAGACGTTGAATCTACATAGTCAACATGGTCTTATCAATATGCTAATGATTCTATTACCACCCAACTTTTGGAGAGTATGCCTATTGATAGTCCCATACCTACAAAAGATGTTTTGGGAATAGTTCACTTATTAATGTTAGATGAAAATGTTTAGATTGATTATTAGGCAATAGTTTACGTAGCTTTATGTAGATGAGTATGGCTCATAGATGTAAATACGATGAAGCCATATGTGAGCATTTACATTATACAAATTATGGAATCCTTTTCTTTTTTAATTTTCATAGTGACTTTATATTGTTGCCACTTGCATCAGTTTGTCCATAAATATGTTGTTTAGCACAAAGCAATGTCTTTGTCATTCACCATTGGTTTAGAATTATGGTTGACTTTTCTTAACAAAGGGATGATGATGAGAGATGAACAAGGATAAAAATGCTATGAAGCAAAAGCTAAAGTTGGTGTGGGAGCTAGGCTAAAAGCATCGTGGTGACATCTATCTTGAGGAAGTGGACTGAAGGCTTACCATTTGTATAAAGGTGTTTTAAGCAAGTGAGTTTATCTAGTTGAGGCATTTTTTATTCGTGTTATTTGATTTTCTTATCAAAAAGGGCCCTCAGGGAGTTATTTAATGGTTTTTTTTTCCTTTTAGAGATAGGGATGAGAGAGATAGGATTAAAGGAAATAAAAGTTGAGAAAGTCTAAAAATAAATGAAAAATTTTAATTTCAAACAACTAGAAGTAAAGTCAGCTCTTTCCTTATAGTCATCTCTACATCTGCTTTATAAATGCCTTATCTTCTTTATTGATTTAACCTAAACACCCATTTCATTAAGCTAAACATGGAACCTTGGCTTCTTGTGCTTATTACAATTAGTCAACTAATAAGGGTGCCATTATTGCATGTTTATTCAAGTTATGTATCTATTGTTTTGGTTATCAAAATGGGCAATATCATATATGAAGAAAGAGATTGATGATGTTAGTAGACTAATTTATTCATTGGTAAGGTCCTTCTCCTTATGACCTCTTTCTAACAAAAAGCCTGACCCAAGTTTTGTATGGATGTTGGGATTTTCTTAGGATTCATACATGGGCTTGTCAAAGCCCTTTATGTATAGTTAATAATAGGGTTGTCAAATGGTTAATTACAAAACTTTAATGGGTTTAAAATTGCATACTTGAATGATAGCCTTTATCATTGGTAGTTTAAATGGACTACATTTGCAATGTCTGTCAAAGACTTGCAAGAAGTGCATGCTTTACTAATAAGCTAGTAATCTTATGGTTTTTTTTTAATCTTATATTTAGTTTGCTTACATTTAATGTAATTTATATATGTTATGAGATCATCAAAATTTAGATTCAAAAAAATTTCATTATTAATCAATCTTGTTAATTTTTTTTAAAATTTATGACACAATTATTTATACTACAAATAAACAAAATTTATGTTATGCTTAATTCTAATATTATGAAGCACATTAAGTAAGTATTTTGCAAAAATATTATCAATTTTTAGTTTATATAAATTATTAGTAAAAATACATGAACTAACAATAATTGTGTATTTATTGAAACTAAAATCATTGGATCATAATGAATCCTTTGCATCATATTGGATGCATGAGTGATTGTACTATAATCAAACCACCAAATATTATAAGGAATATAAATTAAATTTAATTCGAAACATAATAAGGTATTTAATTTTTCTTTCTTTTTCAAATTAAACATTATGATTTAGGTAATCTTTTTGATAACTGCCAACCTTCCTTACAAAAGTAACACTTATTATTTCTTGCCCATGAAATTCATGAAGTAACTCACATAATTGTTCTTCTCTCATTTCCTCCTAATTGAGCATAGTGGCCAATTCATTAACATTTCACTTTTTTTTTATATTAATGTTATGATGAATTTGAAATGACCTATCCTCAGAAGGTAGTGAGTCCAAAATGAACGAAACTTTAAAAGAGTTATCTACCACTAATTATAAGGTTTTAAGTCTTACTGCAAAATTAGTCATCTTAATAATGTTAAACAACCATTAACAAATAATTTTTAGTAGAGAATAATTCCACCATTAACAAATCATGGTCAGCTAATGTTAAACAACCCTTGAATGTCAACATTGCCTGTATTAGTATTATCATATGCTTCCAAGAGTTCCAACTAAGTAGGACTTAAATGAATACCATGTCAACTTATGCATAATCAGGCAAAGTCTTAACAAAAATGCTGGAGATTCATAAAGCAAACCCCTAATTGGTGGATGATTGCCAAATCTCATAATCAAGTTTTAAACTCCTTGAATAAACCTTTAATCAAAGTGGAGGACTCCTTGGGAAGGTCAATTGATTCATTTATAAAGAAGATTGGGATTGGGTGTTGTTAAATGGAAAAGGATAAGTAGGGATTGGGGTAGGTAGTGGTGAGTAGGGAAAGGAGATGCTTTGTATATAGGGGCTTTAGTGAGTACAAATTTGACTCTATGATGGGTTTACTGACTAGCACCAATTTGATTTGGTTAATTAGCTTAATGATCGATTCCTTAACTAGTATTAGTTTGTCTTTTATATTTTTTTTACTCATTGATCAATCACAAAACAATAAGAAAAAGTGACATCTATTCATCATTATGAAAAAATAGGCACAAAATAATGTAGTGATAGGTGAAATGCATGCTCAGATGTAACAATCAATGAAAATGATGTAGGAATGGCACAATCATGTGCACTCAAAATTCAAGGTCAATCAACATAAAAATATTATGCATGGCGCCATTGTTAGGTCCATTGCTTATCTTATAATAATCTACATGATATAAAATGCTTCATAAATAAGAAACAAAAGAGATGAGAAGTAAACTCTTAAGTGAGTGATGAAGTAGTTGGTCCTAGGACAAATAGTGATCATGGCTTGCGCCCCCTTATGAACCTATAACAAAACATAAATCTAGAAGTGTTTGATTTAATGTCTCTATCTAGATGTTGTCTCCTAAGGTTAATTGATTAACATAATGGGGTAAAAATCCTCCACCTCATCTCATTCAAAGTAATGCTTTAGTCATTGCCCATTGATAATGAAAGGTTTTTATCTTCTCCTTTTATTTTAATTGCCTAATATGGATAAAACTTAGTCACAACAAAGGGGCCATACCATCTGGATTTGAGGTTGCCCAAAAAGAGTTGAAGGTGAGAATTGAAGAGTAATACCTTTTGACCTTCCTTGAACTCCCTCCTTTGGATGTGCTTATCATGTCATACCTTGGTCTTTTCCTTGTAACTGTGAGCATTCTCATAAAAGTTCCTCCTACTCTCTTTAGGATTGTTAAGTTGAAGAATTCTCCTCTCACTAGTTAACTTGAAGTCATAGTTTAATGTTTTGATTACCTAATAAGCTTGATGTTTTAACTCTATTGGCAAGTGACAGGCCTTATTAATGACTAAGAAGTAAAGAGACATGCCAAGAGGCATCTTGAAATCTATTCTATAGGCCTATAATGCATCATCAAGTTTGATTACCTAATCCTTCCTAAAAGAGTGATTTGTTCTTTCTAGAATCAACTTGATTTTCTTCTTTGAAGTGTCCACTTGTCCACTTGTTAGCCAATGGTAGGGAGTGCCTATCTTAAAATGACACCTAGAGTTACTCAAGAGAGTTGCAAAGTTCTTATTCTTGAAGTGAAATCCATTGTCATTGACGATCCCTTTTTGTACCCTAAAGCATGAAAAAATGTTTTGCTCTACAATCTAGATTACAACTTTGGTAGTGTTATTAGGCAATGTTGTAGCTTTAACTCACTTGGAGACATAGTCCATTGTTACTAAAACGTAGAGATTTTCATGGGATGGTGGAAATGTTCCCATGAAATCCAAACCCTAGAAATCAAATAACTTTTCTTTAAAAATAGTAGATTGAGGCATCTCTTGACATCTTTCAATGTTACCTATCATTTGGCATCCATCACATGCCAAGACAAAATCTTTGTGCATGTTAAAAAAGTGTCAGCCAAAAAATCCTCATTGAAGAACCTTAGATGTAGTTTTCTTAGCCCTAAGATAGGCATCACATGGTAAGGAATGACAATGTGATAGAATATATGCCATCTTTTCATCAAGCACACATCTATTAATAATTTCATTTGCATAATTCTTGAATAACAATGGATCCTCTCATATATAATGCTTAACTTTTGAAAGGAACTTCTTCTTTTAATGGTAAAAGAACCCTGATGGAATGATGTTGCTTACCAAATAGTTCACATGATCCACATACCAAGGAGCTAGCTGCTAAATGACCATCATGTATTCATTTGGAAAATTAACATTGATAGCACTTTCCACTTGTTTCACTTCTAACTCAATCTAGTAAGGTGATTAGTCACTATGATTTTCAAGCCCTTTTTGTCTTGAATCTCCAAGTCAAACCCTTGCAGGAGCAAAATTCATTGGATTAACCATGATTTGGCATCCTTCTTTATCAACAAATACTTGATAGTTAGGTGATCCGTATAGACAATGACCTTTGATCAGACTGGATAAGAATGAAATTTATCAAAAACATAATTAATAGCTAAGAGTTCCTTTTTCATGATTGTATAATTCATTTGAGGATCATTTAGTAGTTTGTTAGCATAATAAATTGCATGCAACTATTGGCCTTTCCTTTGCCCCATCATGGCTCCCATAACATAATCATTAACATCACACATTAAGTCAAAAGGTAGACTCCAATCTAGGATTAAATAATTGATGCAAAAGTCAACTCCTTTTTTAGCTTATTAAAAGCTTCCATGCACTCATCATTAAATTGAAAAGGTATATTTTTAACCATCAAAGTACAAAATGGTTTGGTAATTTTTGAAAAATCCTAGAAGAATCTCTTATAAAAACTTGTATGTTCAAGGAAACTCTTGATGACCCTAACAAAATTGGTAAGGGGTAACTTTTCAATCACTTAAATTTTAGCTTGATCCGCCGCTATACCCTTAGAAGAAATCCTATGCCCCAAGACAATCCCATCTTGAACCATGAAATGACATTTCTCCTAATTCAACTCCAAATTGGTATTTACATATCTTTGAAGAACCAATTCCAAGTTACCTAAGCATATATCTAAAGAAGAACCAAAGATAGAGAAGTCATCTATAAATACCTCAATGATGTTTTCAACCATGTTAGAGAAGATGGTCATCGTATACCATTGGAAAGTGGTGGGGTGCATTGAAAAGTCTAAAAGGAATCCTCTACACAAATGTCCATAAAAGCAAGCGAATGTAGTTTCATGATCCTCTAGTGCAATAGGAGTTCAACTATAACCCAAGTGTCCATAAAAGAAGTAGTAATATTCATGACCAATTAATTGCTTTAACATTTGATTAATGAATGGGAAGGGACAATGATCCTTCCAAGTAGCAACATTGAACTTCCTATAATCAATACACACTCTCCACCTAATGACTATCCTTATAGGAATCAACTTATTCTTGTCATTAGGCACAATTGTCATGTCTACTTTCTTCAAGACCACATGAATTAAACTGAACTAAGAACTGTTAGAGATAAGGTAAATGATGTTGACATCCAACAACTTAAGCATCTTAGCTTTAACAACCTCTTCCATATTAGGATTAAAATGCCATTGATGCTCCACACATGGCTTGTTGTATCCTCCATGAGAATCGTAAGCATACAAAAGGAAGGACCAATGCACTTAATGTCAACAATATTCCAAGCCAATGTTGTCTTGTCTTGCCTTAATACCTATAATAATTTCTCTTTTTCAATCTAACTCAAAGTTGATGACATAAAGACAAAAAATGCATAAGACTCACCCAAGTAAGCATACCACAAGTGGTTTAGAAGCTGCTTAAGCTTAAGTTGTGGTGGTATCTTTAGAAAAGGTGATTACTTGTGCTTCCCAAGACCAATATCTTTGAATATAGGTCATCCTCTTAGAACTTGATACCTAACTCTATTGAGTCTTATCACACACTTTGAAAGTGTTAAGTCCTCACCCTTGTTAGTAATATTACAAATGATGCAAGTTCCAAGTGGCTATATAAGGGATTCTTCTATGAAATCACCTTCATGATAGGATTAATGGCCTCAATCATGAAGCAAGAACCACCAATGATTGGATACTTCATAGCCTTGAACACCATGAATTCTTATGCTTCATTTACCCACTCAAAGTGCAAGCTTCTTTTATTATACATCCATGAGAGCACCTTTAGTCATTAGAAAAGGCCTCCCTAAAATTATAAGAATCTTCAAATCTTTTCCTATTTGAAGAAAAAAGAAAAATAGTAAGAAAATATAACTTTCTCCCCTTTACCAACATGTCTTCAATCATACCAAATAGGTAGTTGATGGATTGATCCCTTAATTGTAAAGGTGCAATGGTTGACTTTAAGTCTCCCATTCCAAGTCTCCTAAAAATGGATACAGGAATGAGATTAATTCTAGCACCAACTTTTCCTATAAATTAAGGAATAGGGAAACTCCTTAAGTCCTTCAACTTCAGAGGTAGCTTGTTTTGAAGTATTGTACTAAACTCCTCTATCAAGGCTATTATGGCATGCTCTTAAAGCTTTCTCTTATTGGAAATGATTTCCTAAAGAAACTTAGCATATGAAGGCATTTGAGTTGTGACATCCACAAAAGGTATGTTAATGTGAAGTTTTTTGAATATCTTTATGCAATTAGCCATGGTATGCCTAGGTATCACACAATATGGACATTGTTCTTTATGCATGAGCTCTTGATTGACCAAAAGCTTTACTTGCCTCGCTAAATCAACAACTTAAAATGCCATATCATTTTGGGTTGACAACTTATAGGCTCCTACTTTTCTTCCTCTCACAACCTTCTATTAGAAATTAACACTTGACATCTTATAGATGTCATAGACCTCATTGGCAGTCTTGTCACCTACATAGCCACCTGTGGTAGTATCAACCAAGGCTTGTAAAGTTGTATCCAATCAATCATAGAAAAATTGCATTTAAAGCATTATGGGAAATTAATGATGAGGACATTATACTAGGAGCATCTTGAATCTATCCCATGCCTCATGAAAATGCTCTCCATCATGTTGATAGAATAAGCAAGTCTTGCTTCTAAGGTCAATGGTCTTATGTGGAAAGTAGTACTTTGTCATGAAATTGTCATAGTTTTGGTCTTAAGTAGTGAGTGATCCTTTAAGGAAATTGATTAACCATGTTTCCTCCTTATCATTGAGAGTATAAGGGAAACACCACATCCATAACTCATCCTTTAAGTAGCCTTACAAGAGGAATGTTTGAACTTTATTGTAGAATTATCTAATGAAGGTAAGAAGATCTTCACTTGATAACCCATGAAAGGCTAATAACATATTGAAAGTGAATTGTTTTGAACTTATAATTGTGTGTTGTTGTAATAAGTTCAATGCAAGAAGTATAGGCACTTATCATAAGTTGTTGATTGTCATTAATATTGAGTCAGACCAATGGATGTGCTCCTTGACCAATGTTGTTAGCTTGACAAACCACCTTCTTATTGCTCCCTTCTTCATTTTTTGCCATTTCTACTCTTCTTTGTGCTCAATTCTAATAATCGACCCTTTAAATTTTAGGATTTAAAGGAAGTAAATTAGCATTCTAGACTTTTTTAAGAGCATACACTATCCATGAATAAAACTAATAATGAAATCTATAAGCTAAGCTAATAACAAAAAATTGGATAAAGGCAATGAAAAAGTGATTGATAAACACAATCAACCAAGTAAAGAAATATAAAAACCCAAATCTTACAAAAGAATGGAAATACAAACAAATTATGTCAAAGAAAACAAATAAAGGCAATAAAAATCACAAATTACAATTAATGTTACTATTCCCTAGCAATAGTGCCAAAAACTTGGTTGGATCTACTTGCTAATGCATAAGGTGAATCATAGTAATAAAACCTTGTGAATATTCCAAGTGTTGTACCCATATAGAAAAGGAATTCAATTGTGATTTATACTATTACAAAATTAAAAAAAATTGTTAAAAGAAATTTGATTAAAAAAATAATGAAATTGAATTAATTAATAAACTAACAATGAGAAGGAATTTGACATTTCTTCAATCAAATTGGGTACTAGGGCTATAAGGTTTCATGTAAAAGGAGGTGAATCGCATTGGCTTTATATGGGTCCATACTTTGATTGTTAATTTCCTCTCTAATAGCAAGTATTCTTTGTCAAACAATACTCACCATCCTTAATCTATGTGTGATACTCTATACTTTATTGAGCTCACATAACAATAGATTAGATCCATCAAGTGCAAGGAACTGTACTACATCACACAAATTTATTCATATATCTATCTTAAAGTTTGCATATTTATCTATTTAGTGCATTATAATGTCTCATATGTTGATTTCAACATAACTTAACTACTCCTATGGTGATCAAGCATAAAAGTAACAATAAAGCTCAAAGACCAACCAAATCAAAACTCTTGTTAAATAATTTAATCAACCTAAAGAGTATGAATAACTCATGAAATCCTAAGTGAACCAATCCCCAAAATCAGCTACATCCCTTCACCCTAGCTTAAGATTCTAGCTATCCATATTAAAAATCATAAAACCAATCTTTAACATCTCTCTAACCATCCGCATAAAAAAAAAATCTCCATTAGGTCATCTGTCATCATGGTATTTAGAGATCTCCCTTAAAATGACTAAAGTACCCTCAAAACATCCAAAAAAAAAAAAAACATTGCATAGCATTATAGAAATCATAACAAACCTACACTAGTTTGGTTATTTTTGGAAAGTCACACATCTAGAATCAAATTGGTTCGAGCCTTCCAATAGCCAATTGGTTTTTTAACCAATTTTATGACTAGTCCACATCTTTTTTGCACTTTAGACTTTGCAATATGTCCAATTGACTAATTTCATTACTTTGTTGCTTTGATTTTTCATTTAAAAAATAAAAAAAAAGTGAAATTGAAGTAAAATCTATCAAAAGCAATCATAATCACACAAATTGGCCCTACATGAAGCTTAAAATTCAATATAAACTTTGTGCAATTAGTGGACCTATATCATTCATGTCATTATGAGAAGTTTAATTCAATGAACAAAACAATAGATGAAACATGCAACTATATCAAACCAGTTACATGACTATAAATGCTTATAATTAATCATAAGTTAAATAGAACAATTAGAGTCTATTGTAGTTCTCATTGTGGAAATCTTGCAATACACTATCAAAAGTAATACCATTAACTTTAATAAACAATTAGATATTTTTAATCAAATATATTTGATATCTTTGGATTAAAAAAATATATATAACCAAAATATTAATTAGCTTTAATCATATTATTAATTATGAAATAATAATTTTCCTTTAGGTAAATCGTAAAGTTCTAATGATTAATAACATCAATTTATCTATTTATTTTTCATTTATACATATTTTATTAAAATCATGGATAAATGACTTATTTATGCATTTCATTAAATATACTAATTTGGCCACTTTGGTGACTAACGAATTACAATAATAATGCACACATATTAGTTTAAACATTATAGTTTGAATATTTTGATGACAAACAAACTATATTTATAATTTATGCAAGAAATATACTTTTTTGGTCACTTTAATAACCATCAAATCATAACAATAATACATGCATATAAAAATACAATCCATAAAAACAAACTAATATTAATAATGCAGGTTATAACATAGGTCATTATGTATTATAATTTGTTATTGATTTTACCTTTAATTAATAAAATCATTCTAGCTTAATGGTTGCTAACAATCCTTTTCTTAGACATAATATGAATCCAATTCTCGTAAGATCCAATTTAGTGAAGCTCTACAACTTGTACCTTTAAAAATATTAAAAGATTGACAATTAACTTGTTTTTAATTATGAGTCACTATAAATCATGGGTTTGACACACATTAATTACAAATTTCCTTTTTCTTTTATGAATTAGTAAGAAATTGCTTGAACTTGGCATCTATTGTCATACATTCAATATGAAGAAGGAATTGACAATTCCTTCGATGGCATAAACTAAAAGCTTTCTTTTTTTTAAATAAACAATGAAAGAATTGACAATATGTCACTATGCTCAATCTTAAATAAGGAATGTACAATTTCTTAGTGTACATAATATTCATTGACAACTTTACTCCTTTATTTTTCTTAACCAATAATTGTGTCCATGCTTAATGGGCAACAAAATTTAACAATTCCTTGTATACAATATTCATCCAAAATGTCTTTAAGTAAGGAATAGAATACTTCCTTTTGCTTAAGCAACAACCTTTTATAGGCTGAATGAAAGACCCAAACACAATCATAAATTAAGTAAATATGTTGTTTATCATACATAGAAAATATTTCGTTATGAAAATCACAAGCTTTGATACCACTTGCTAGATTTCTTAATAAAATTCATCATCATAAATGTTAACTTTGTGAATTTTGAAATTGAATATATTCATGCAAATAATATTGTGAATAACATACCTATGTTTGCAAAAGCTGAAACCATTGATGCATCTGGAGAGTTTGTCTTAACCTAATCAATGTCTCTCTTCTAACATTTCACTATAATCACATACCTTTACATAAAGTTTTTATGCATGTTAGGAAGAGAGAGGACTAGTTATACACACATACAAACACACACACACACACACACAAAATTGCATGACTTATAGACATATCCATTAATGCTTGAATTAAAGCTCAAGATTAGAATCTTTAATAACACAATAATGCATAGTTTGTTCTTCACTAATCGAGTCACATTATGGTTGAGTCTTTCATAAAAATATTTCTCAAAAATATTCTATTATGTCTTTTTGGGAAACTCTAATAACACAAGCCGTGTTTGTAAGCTTTAACATGTAAGCACTAGAATTTGTTGTAATACTTGTTGTTATTGACATTAGGTATTGTAGTCTAGGGAAAATAAAGTCTAGAACTCGTAAAGGAGAAATGTAGTTTAATACTATACCTCACTTATTAGTCCCCTTGCACAATCTAGGGACTAACCAAAAAGTGATCATAAATGTTTTTGTGATGATTTTACTAGTTACATAGCCCTCTCATTGGCCATCTCATGTGACTATCACTATTTGTATTTATGTATTTATAGGATGATGGATATAATCAACAAACATATCATACCTTCCTAACAAATATTATATGCTTCCAAGTTGATAGTCATACAATTCATTAGACAACATTTTGCCTTATTCTACCCTTATTAAAAATTAATGCTCTTCTTAAATGTGACCCAATTAACACATGAGTAATACTAGCCAATAAAACAATGAACATTTCATACAATTGGACACATGTAGTGCATTTAGCATTTCACTACAAGCATATTGAAGGTAACTAGCTTGTTTTGGTTGAAATAACACATCAAGTTTAAAGTTAAATAGTGAAACCCCTAAAGTGTGTCATGGAACAATATGCATTGAAAATGCTTAATGTATAAAGGAAGACTTGCTATAATAAATCAATTTGTGTATCATAAGCATTTTAAAATTTTCTTGAGGTTGTAGTTGTTATTTTTTAACTTTAATTGGGCATTCGAATGACATATGTGCAACCCTTATGCTTTGTTATATTGTTTTGGACACCACAACTATCATCAAGTTGTCTACTCATTATGAAAATGGAAAATGTTATTTTTAGTTTATCAATACTTGAAAATTATTGGTTTTTAGATTTATTTGTCTCTAGGCAAATGTTAGTGTTAGTCATATTGTAGCCATCATAACAACAGGACACATGTTACATATCATAAGCATATGCACACACACACACACATGATAGAATAATTTACCTTGGTCCTTGGTCTAATTATGACTAAATTAGGCAATTTATAAGATTTAATGCCAATATGGTGAGTATGAAGGATAAGATTTTTGATCAAGGTAATGTACTTGATTTAAGACTTGCAACTATTTATGTGAATGAAATCACATGACATAGGCATAAACAATATCTTGTTGGAACCTTTGGGTTATTTGTTTGAGTCTTACTGACTATGATCTCTTTCCTAGCCTTTTGGCCTCCTTTGAAAAAAGGCAGTAATAATGTTAGAATTATGAAATATTTTTATGCAAGCATACCTAATCAACTAGATAATATAGGATAGTTAAAGTATCATTCCCATGAAAAGTATTCTACACCACTAAGAAAATTTTAACCTAAGTTGAATTATCTGATTGAGTAAGCTAATTAAAATTCTTAAATTAAATAAACTTTTAAGAAAGAAAGTAACCATAGATGTCATGGCACTAGGGTTTGAAATTTCATTTAGTTCAAGTTATGCAACTGATGAATTAATTCAATTTAGGACCAAAAAGATTTAGGGATTGTTAATAATTATTGCATGTGATGATTGATTTTTCTTAATTAATTAACTAGCTTTCTTAAGTAAAATTAATTATTCCTTTTCACATCAAATCAATCATAACCTTATTTAATTTTAAACAAACAAATGAGCATTAGATTTTGTGGAAATCTCCAATCTAAGAA
Organism: Rhizophora mangle; assembly: GCA_037832345.1. Lineage (NCBI taxonomy): Eukaryota > Viridiplantae > Streptophyta > Magnoliopsida > Malpighiales > Rhizophoraceae > Rhizophora > Rhizophora mangle. The sequence continues at coordinate 3,382,710 of JBAPLJ010001465.1, forward strand.
AGGGAGTTCTTGATTCCCTTCTCTTCCTAAATTACCATATATGATGCCATTCATGTCTTAGTCTCACAGTTTAACAGAAGTTTTACATTGCTATTGCTCTAATTCATATAATTTATTCTCAAGTACTTGTATGGATCACAAGATTATACAAAAGGTGATTAAATTTTTGAAACATTAAGTTGAACAATATAAACTCATTGTACAAATATCACAGAGATATTGAATTGAAATAATAATCAATTACATAAGCTAAACATCAAACTATATCTAAACCCTAACTTAAATAATTTAGCAAGTTATAATAAAATCTAGTAAATCCATAAAGTTGAAAGGAGAAATCCAACAGGAATACATCAAGGGATAAGTAATAAAAATAAAGTAAAACTTAGTCTTAAAGATAGAAATACAAAGTTGAAGCTATTGCTCTTCTTCCTCTAAACTTGCAAGTTACACTTTCCATTTCCTTCTACTTCTTTTTCCTTCTTGGCTTGCTTTTTCTCTTTTCTTCTTGCTTCTCCTTCTCTAATTTTTTTGTTGATTTCTTATCCCCTCATATAGTGTGACAATTTCTCTTCTTATATAGGATTAATTTGTCAAGTCACTCAATTTGCAACTAAATTTTCTCCTATATATTGAAATCAAATTTGACATAAATTGAAAAGTTGTAGCTCTATCTCTTAATCTTCCATTTGCCATAAAAGTCACTCAAATCAGACTTTTAAAGCAATAGTTTTAACTAAAATACCTAATAGTATTAGTTAATTACATGATAGAATTCTACTTGGATTTGATTTCCTAATCAAGATAGCATTTCTCTTTAAAAACAACACCAAATCATAATGGAACAAATTTTTTTTGATTCTCTAAATTTCTTTTTGCTCCTCCATCAATATATCTTCAATTTGATAGCTCAAATAGACTCCAACTATGCATTTACTCCTCTTTTACAAAAGAATGTAAAAGTATATAAAATTTGTATAAAATTGAACTCACGTATGAAAATAACATAAATTTAAGGGTAAAATTAAATGAATATTTATATCAAATTAGATCCTATCATATACCTTCAAACTTAAAACAAATGACAACCAAACATCTCATAGTTATAGATAGCTCAAATTCCCTTAATATCTTTACCTTGAAATAGTTTCCCATAATTAAAGTATGACTAAATAACATTTAAACTTGATTTGTAATTCAAAACCCAAAATTACCAAATAAGGGAGTTAATAATGTCATAACAAATATTCTCATATACATGTATACCTCGAAATAAATTTATACAAACTTGTAATCAATGTAATTGGATTATGTGACAATTATAATTTGTAGCTACCCCTTTCATTATTATAAACAAATGTAGCAAATAAGGGTTTTCTCACTTTTTCTTCTTATTCACTTTTTTTAATTGTTTCTTTTTTAAATTTATAACCATGGCTAAAAGCCATTCTTCCCTAAGTTATTAGCTATCTTTTCAAATAAATACTAATACTTGTGATGAAATTACTTTGTTACTTAACAAGTTATAAACTTAGAGTACTTAATGTACTCATATCTTATGTCACCATTTGAAATGAAAGTTGACATAGGTGTCATGCCTAAGCCCTAATTACTATGTAATTAGAAATATTTGAGTAGATATACAACAACAATAAATTCCAAAATTTTTCTTCAATTTAATCACTTTTCATTCTTTTTATGTAAACTGTATTTAGGACTAATTACAAGATAATCATCACACCAACAATCATGATAATCATAAAATTAATACAAACATTTTAATGAAGTGTACATTTTAATACATTCAACATATGCTTTCTTAGTAACATAATCATTAAGAAATGCAATCTTCACATCCATTTAATATCAAGCGAAATTCATGAAAGATGTAAATGCTAATAAGAAGGGAATGACTTATAATTGAGCCACAAGTGCAAAGGTCTCATTGTAACCTATTCATTCTGTTTAATTGTATCCCTTGGCCACTAGTCTTTCCTTATTTCAAACCATTTTCCCATTACCATCTAGTTTATTGAAAAACATGTACTTGGTCCCTATGATAAAATGGTCTTTAGGTCTATGGACTAAGGTCCACACTTGGTTACTCTCAAATTATTTTAGCTCATCCTTCATGGTATCCACCTAATGCTTCTTCTACACCTACAAGCCCTTTTTGAGAAATGATTGCTAATTTGCTATTCAAATGCTTAGATGATGATTTAGTTGTAAGAAGATTGGAAATAATACCAATGATTTGATATTGGAATGATTTAGCAACATAATTCCACCTTCTTTGTACCTTATAAACCATGTTTTGCAACTATCTAAATTTTCAAGGTTTAAATTTTGTGACTCAAGTTGCTCTTTTTCAATGTTACTACCATTACCTTTTTCTTCCATGTCTAGCAAATGGGTTGAGATTGACCCTACATTTTTTAAAGCATCTCCCTTTCTTGAATTCAAAAGGTTTGTTTCATCAAAATTGATATCCATAGACTTATTTTACCACCAATGATTTTTATTAAAAAATTTTATATGCTTTGATAAAGGAAGAGTATCCTAACATGATACCTTCATTGGCCTTTGAATCAAAATTTCCAAGATTTTAGTTAGTGTTCAATATGAAACACTTGTATCTAAAAATCTTTGAATAATTGATTTGTAGTTTTCTCTTATTTTGGATCTTGTAGGGATTTTTTTTAATTAAGGGATAAATTAAAACCCCCTTTGATACAAAACATAATATAGATAGCCTTAGCCCAAAAATATTGAGGCAAGCTAAACTCATTTAGCATTATCTGAGCCATTTCTTGCAAGGTTTTATTTTTTTATTTAGCTACCTAATCGTGTTATGGTGTTCTTGGGGCTAAAAAATGTGAGAAATTCCTTAAGCATTGTAGAATTTTTTGAAACCATCATTCTCAAATTCTCATCCATGATCACTTCTAATTAAAGTGATGGAGCATCTTTTCTCATTTTGTAATTGCTTGCAAAATCTCTTAAATGCTTTCAATACGTTATCCTTGTGGGCAAGGAACAAGACCCATGTAAACCTAGTGTAATCATTTACTATGATAAATTCATAATACTTGTAGCCTAAAATAGAGACTCTAAATATGAAAAATAGATCCATATCCAATAATTGTGGAGGTTCAAAATTAAATAATACCTTTTCACTCTTAAAATGATTTTCACTTGTTTGCCCATCTGACAAGTGTTGCAAAATTTATCTTTATCAAATTTTAGCTTGGGTAGCCCTTCCACAAGATTGTGGTTATTTAGCTTGGATAATAATGTCATGCTTGCATGGCCTAAGCACTTATACCATATCCAACACTCTTCATTTATAGAATTTAAGCACTTGACATTTTTCTTAGAGAGGTACTAAAGATTAATAGCATGAATATTAACATATCTATTTGTAGTGAACAAACTTTCATTTGTTTTGGAATTAGAAACAACACATACATTGGGCTCAAATGAAACTTTGTAACTATTATCACAAAGCTGACTAATGCTAAGTAAATTGAATTTAAGACTATCAACAAAGGAGGCATTATCAATAGTATGGGAAATTTCCTCATCGATCTTTCCAATGCCAATTATCTAACCTTTGTCATTGTCTCTAAATGTTACATTTCCTCCATAAATTACTTTAAAAGAAAAAAAAATTTCCACATTGCTAGTCAAAATTTTGTAGCATTCACTAACCAAGTAACAATTTTTTTTTCCCATCCAGACTATCAAATGTACTTGTATAAGTTTTATCTAACTTTAGGTACCCAAATTTGTTTAAGTCTTTTAGGGTAAGCTTTGGTACTTTTTGCATCACTATGAAACATTTCATGCCATGAATGCTTTTTCTAATATTGCATGCATGAATCATATGTCCAAAATTACTGTAGTAATGACATATAATATGATATTTCTTATGTGAGAATAAACATGATGCTTTAATGAAATTATGCATATGAGGTTGAAAGGCATGGAAGAGGTGCTAACTGTACCACTATGTATGTGTTGGCTATGCCAAAATGATTTTCTAATCAAATTATGAAGTTCTTCATGCTGTTGTGATGCTTGTCTATACATGAATATGCATGTGATTTTGTGTGGACAGCTATGACTTGAACTTTATGTGAATGATATGAGTGATAAAGGTCTAATCCAAATTTATCATTGATTGTCTTTAAGAACAAAGTACTTGTTAAGCTTCTCTTTCTCCTTGACAAACTTTAAAATGAAATTTTTGAGGCTTTGATTTTTCTCCTTTAAGTGAAGCTTTTCCTCCTTAAGCTTATTTAAAGCAATGTCATGTGCTTTTTGCAAATGCTCATTCTCTTGTATGAGTGATTAATTTTTTCTTTTCAAGATCTCATTTTCATTCTCTATTGCTTTAAAGCAAGCCTTGAAATCACTAAATTTGGCAGCTTGTTTGAATATTTCTTTGTTCATGCATTCAAGCATGCCAGCCATCTTAGTATCATCACATGAGTTATAGTCAAAGTTTACCTTATTGTCTTTTCCCATGAAGCACATATAATTTGTTTTATCATTGAAGGATTTGTAATGTAAATTACTAGAATCATCCTAAGTGGCCTTGTACACTTTCTTAGTTGGCTTGTTACATTTTTTCTTCCTAGGAAAATTTGTAGCAATGTGTTTGGGTTTCTTACTCTCATAACAAACAATCTCCTTCTTTTGTTGTGCATCATTTTAGGTAGATTGCCTCTTTAAAAATTTAACAAATTTTCATATAAACACCATGAACTCTTTTGGAACTTGTTCACTAAATAAACCATCATCCTCTTTATTTTCTTGATCATCTATGATTGCTCTTTGAGCCAATGTGGGGAACTTAAATGTCACACCTTTCTTTTTCTTTATAGCTTTCTTTTTAAGTGTCATATTATACGTGAGTCATGAACCCATTAATTCATTTAGGGGCAATGTGTAACACCTTTGATTCTAAAATTGTAATTACCTTTGGGTTTCATGATTCTAAGAATGACTTGAGTAACTTTTTGATGAGCTCTACATTATTAATGTTCTTCCAAAATTTCTCAAAGAATTAACAATGTTAGTAAATCTTGAATGCATTTAAGTAATGTTTTTGTCATTGCTCATTTCAAATAATTCATACTCATGCATAAGAATATCAATCATAGTGTCCTTAACTTGGGTGTTCCCTTGTATGTCAACACAAGATTGTCCCATAACTCTTTAACTTACTATCAAGAAGAGATACGATGGCATTCATCTAGGGTCATGAAGTAATAAGTCAAGCTTTTAGCTTTAGAGTTAAGAATGTGGTTTTTGAAATCTTTTGAGGTGTACTCACTCTTAAATTTATTAATAATGACACCATTCATGGTTTTTGTGAGAAATAATCAACCAAATAGTAGAGCTGTAGCATTGGAGGTACATGGTCATTTTATTTTTCCAATTGCTAAGATTTGTGCCATCAAAGATGGGAAGTCTAGGAGGGTTACCACCTTCAGGGTGGCATAACATGGATTGATTCTAAATAGTGAAACTAGTGATTTATAGACCATTCTAATTTCAATTGTTGGTCTTAAAAATACCCAAGGGGTGAATTAGGTTGACAAATGACACTTGCTTATAATGTGCATAGTGTGAAAAATAAAATGATTGTGACAAATAAAAATCTAGCAAGTTATGCAAATGGCTTAATGCAATCACAATAATGCTAATATTGACTAAAGACAACAAAATAAATCAAGCAAATTTAATTTGTAAGACAACAACTAACTTGCATTAAAAAAATAAAATAATTAAAATGTGCTATGGTAAAATGCTTGTTGAGTGCATGAGCTTATACAATAAAAATAGTGGATAGTAAAGACAGTAAGACAAGATCATTTGTAAAGGTTTGAAATTGTTGTTCCTATGTCCTTTCTCCAATACCACCTTCTTGGGAAATTTGAATCCATTATCAAGCCCCCTAATAGAAAGGAAAGTAATTAAAGTAATAACGTGATCCCCAATCATAATCCTATAAAAGTTTTATGACCTTATTACAACACATTTACACAAATGTGTTTTTCAAACTCTTAATCTCTTAATTTTAAAATCTCAAAATGCTAACAAGATTTTATTTAGAGTTATACTTGCTCATACCAATTTTTCTCTCTTATGCACTCTTTATTTTTTGAACAAAGATAACTCAATATAAGCTTCTTGTTGAAGGTGCATATGGCAGTGACATGAGGTGGTATTTATAGACCAATGAAATGGTCAATAACTTGTTTGAAAAAACTATTTGTTAGGGAGATAACCCAAGTAACTATTGGTGCACAATTCGAGCTTCCATATCAAGTTTGTTCAAGATTCTCCAGCCAAGAAACCTTCCTTGTGTGATAAATTTTAAATGTTATTTTGGTTTTCTTATCATTGGATAGAATCTAGACATTTAAAGCTTCTAAATTTGGTTTGGGAAAGAATCCCTAACTTTAATTCCCTTCCTTTTAAAGCCAAGAGTTGAAAATTATGTAGCTTAAAAATTTTCAGATTTGAGAACTTCACTTTTTTTCCTTGATGAGTTAAAAAGGTGAATGTTGTGTAGCTCAAAAAAAAAAAAAAAATTAACTATGAGATCCTAAGTTTCTTGCAAAATAGATATTTTTCAAGTTAGGAAGGCCTTACTTTAGCTTGATCCTTCCCACTGTAATCTTTAATTTGGACTAACAAATTTTTTCCTTATAGTGCCTTTGAAAGAATTAATTTTTTTCCTTTGAACTTTTGCTACATGTGTATCAAGTTCTAAGCTATAAAAGAAATTGAAGTATCATTGATGTGAAGAGTTATTAAAAATAAATTTTTCTAGTGTGAATTTATTTTTTTCATATTAAATTTTGCTAGCAAAAATCTTATTTTTCCAAGTTAAGTTTCAGCAACACTAATTTAATGTTCCAAATTAAGTTTTGCAAGCACGAACTTAATTTTCAAAAAATTAATTGCTTCATTAAGCTCCAATATTTTTTTTATGTTAACCCTCCAAGTCAATGTGTCATAAATGAGCAAATGTTTTATAACATATGATAATAATATTTTGTAGACAATCATGATTGACTATGTAATCACTCAATAATGTTGACATATCAAATTTAAATCACACATGATCTAACAGTAATTGTAATGCATTTGATCCTCAATAAAAGGTAGCATATACAAGAGATGAATACTATATGTCTATTACACATTTAAGTGCTTAGTTTGTAATTCTATAACTTCATGTTGTCAACATACAAGTGGTTATAGATTACTTTGAGTTTGTCAAAATCATTAAAGAATGATTGCCAGCTACTTTGAGGTACAATGACAATGGTGAGCCATACAAACAAAATTATCCTTGGTTTGATGATCAAAACCAATGAAATGTTTAAGTAAAATTCTTGAAAATTTTCACTAAAGAAATGTATCCTTCTTGACACTATTCAACAAAGTCAAAAGCTTTATAATGTGTTTGTTGACATCTTAAGTCAAATAATAAAATAGTAATGGTGTTGTAGTTTACTATTAATGGTAAATGATATTGCATGTTTGAGTTGTATGATGGACCTTCAAGTCAATAAAAGTTTAGATCTCATACGTGCATATAAAATGTAGTTAAGAAGATATTAGGATGCCTAATGAGCATTGCAATCTACTTTTTAGTTTTTCTAATTTTTTTAATGTTACTAGGAGTGATGCAAAGAGAGAAATTGCACTAATGTAGTGTTAAGTTATTGTTAAGAATAATAATGAGATTAAGTGCAAAATAGTAGATGAACTTACTTGCTTGCTTAATGGTGAGACCATTAGATGAAAAGCCAGAAGTATTCATGCATAGTCTAATGTAATAGAGGCAAAGTTTGTTGCATATGTTTATTTGTAGTAAGTGATGATGAGTACTAGAAAAGATCTTTCAAATATTGGAAATTGTCATAGACTGCATGTGTCTTTAAATGTCAATTTACTAAGTGATACTTACAAGAAATATCTTAAGATATTAAACCTAATTATCTTGACATGAAGTACAACATAATGAGAGACACAATAATACAAATGAAAGTCTCTTATTAAGTCTTTGAAAATTAGGTAAAGACTTATAGATTTACATAAAGTGTAATGTGTTACTACTAATATAGAATTACAATAATAATTAAATTTGTAAGTGAAACATGTATAAGTATTCAAATATATTACTAAAAATGTATGTCACAAAAGTTGAGATTGGCCTATTCACATTAGTAATTGCCTTGACAAATGAAAAGTGAGTAAAGATGAGACCATTTGAACAAAGTGAATGATTTAGAGAAATCACACTTAAAATTATCAATTGCCTTAAGAGAGTTATGATGAAGCATCAGAAATTAAAATGAAATGTAAGGTCAAAATGGATTGCCCACTATTTATATAACTTGTGAAAAGCCAAATGTGAGACCTTAATTTTGCACTTTAAAAAGTGAGTACTTAGAGAACTTAGGGTAAATGCTTAAGAGCAATTGAACCAAGATTTGTGTGATGATTTATTATGAGATAATGTAAAAATGACATACACTTCATAGAGGAGAAAACTTATTGTAACATATGATTCATGCCATATGTGCTAATTAAACAGCCAAATAAGGGAAATGGAAAAATTCATCCCCACTTTTTCAATGTGAATCCCTTGAGGCAATAAGAGAGCCTCTTTATGTGCCTTATGTTACTTTTAACTATATTTTGTGGTGTAAAATTAATGATCACTACTTTAGCATGTTATTTTTAGTTATAAGAGATTCGACCTCTTTGACATGGCAAGGAAAGTATATGGATTGACACTAATAATTATAAGTGTAGAAGGAAGACTATTATTGTTAAGCATTTATCATATGTATTTATTGACCAATTAGTTATATCATTATAATGAATATTGAGTTTAACTATGGATACCTAAAAAGGAAATATATCAAGTTTAGCTTAAAGGAATAAGGTAAATTGTGGTTGTGGTATTATAAGATATAATTATAAATTTTTTCACTAAGGGTTATATAACCATGTTGTCTTTAACAAGTATAGAGTTTGAGCTCCCAAGTCCAAGTATGTTCAAACATTGAAAGGATCAGTTACCAAGTATGAAAGGATCTTTGAGAAAATCAAATGACTACATAGTTAAGTAAAGAGAACTCATCATGTAAGAGTGAGTGATATTGATTTATTTATAGGTTAAGGTATTTACCCTTGATGGATTGGTTGACTTGAATGAACCTAATATATTAAGTGAGCAATTCAAGTGACAACAATTATAAAAGGGAGACATTTGGAAAGTCCTAAGCTACTTATATATAATTAGCTCCTCTCTCTTTCACTCTTTATAGAAGACACAGAACATAAGAAAATTAAAGAGATGAAGTGAAACAAAAAAATCAAAATATTAAAGATTATTCTTACGTCAAAGTGTATTTACGTTGTGAAAATGGGGTGATTTCCAATGTAATTTCTCTCGGACTATGCAATAAAGGTAATGATTAAAGGTTGGTAAATCAACCTAAATCTTTGACCATGAATCAAACTCATTTTTGAGATATTATATTTATAGTTAATTTTCTTATAAAAATTACACCCTTTAATTTCCAACAAATATAATTTGATATAATTTATTAATAATAATATTAGAGTTATTATGCTTCAACAAATATTGTATCCTAATTTCCATTAAACCAAACCAATCCAATAATCAGTTCATTATTTTTTAATGTGAGTGTCAATCTTCAATTTATAAATTTATGATATAGAGCAATGGTGGAAGTTAGGACCAAACAAAAGGCTATTCATGTGAGATACACAGGTGTTTATTTTAGAGAGAGAGACACAACAACATTGATTAACAAATATTATTAAGCCATAATGGTATCTAGAACTAATTAACCAACTACATTCACAATTGGTTGTCTCATCTTCCACGTGGAAAGTAGTGCATTTAAGTACACTATGAATGGGATAAATAACTTGCCCCAAGCATACCATCCTATTATTTTAGGCGTTACAAAGATGGATGCAATGAAGTTGTTGTAAAGGGACACTTAAAAGGGACAAAAAATTATAATGCATTTTAGTTCACTAGATCTGGTATAATTAATAATTAATCTTTAGTCGTTGTATTGTTATGAGCTTATTCATAATAATCAAGTTCAAGATAGGATTAGAAGTCTAGCGATATTATTTGCATAATTATTAACTTAATCATATAATTTTCTTTTGCTTTGATTAACTAGAACTAATAATACTAATAAATAATATTTAGCAAAAGGAGACCATGTATCAATCATGGAATTCTTCACTAAAAATGATGACTTGTGTGCTTGGTATCTTTTAGTTAGGTGTGTAATATTATTTTGTGTAGAAGTTGTAACACTTCATTTTAATTTAATTAATTTCATGGTCCCCCATCATCCTTTCTTGAGAATTGTTGTAGATATCAACCTCAACTACCCATTTAATGACTATATCTTATTACCACATCAACATTTCCATATTCAATCAAAGTTTTGTGGTAGGACTTGAAACTCATTTAAACTAAGGTCATGTTATAGTCTCTAAGTGGATAAATATCATTTCACTTCTTTAATCAATTTGTCAATTTAGGAACAATGATGTATTACTCTCCACCATTCAAGACTCTCTATAATGGTAGCTTAGTGGAGCCCTCATCATAAGGGTAGTAATCTTGAGGGTGACAACAAAATGGAATGTTTCTTTCACAATTCCATCATGGTAAATGGATTTTGCATGCCCTCACTTAAGACACCATTAGTAGCATATTGTCAAGGACCAATTTAGATGACACTTATGTAAGTTTGCTCCTACATAAGGAAGGTTATGGAATTTGTAAATCTTTTTTACAATTTTTTACATATTTTACATTATAAAACTCTCTTGTGCATTCTTATAAGAGCTAAAACACTATAGATAAAGACATTTAGATATCTTGTTAGAGTGTCCTAGAGAATTTTGGAGGATAAATACAAAACATTAGATCAAAATCATCCTAGTAGTTGGTTAAGGAGATGGAAGGCTATATATACCTCATCGCTTCTCAGTTGTAAGGCATTTTAGAATCCAAGTATTCATCTAGGCATCCTACACTCTTGCAAGCTCCTTTTAGTGCAATAGAAAGCATTCCTTTCTAAAACTCTTACTTTCCTACTTGAAGCACTTATCACTCATGATAAGTGACAATGATTATGATCTCCCATTGCTTGGTATTGGATATCTTATGACAATAGTTGCCTACCAAACCTAAAAAAAAAAAGGAAAATTGAGGCTTAAGACTATTTAAAATCTTTTATTCTCTAGCCTTAGCTATCACTTCTTAGTTGTTTATGATAAGTCTTACGTTGATGGAGGTAATTGGTTGAAGACTAAGGCTTGCAAAATAAACAAGGAATTAGGGTTAAGATTGCTATTTAATATTAGCACTGACATAATCAAGTTAGTATGTGAATTAAAGGAAATAAGAGTAGTAAAGGGTAAAACTTAAAATTAGGAAAAACTTACATAAAAGATAAATCTAATGGGTTTATTATAGATCCCTAATTGATTAGGATAAATGGATTTTGAATGCCTAATGAGATAAATAATTGGAGTAAGGCCATGTAGGTGATCATCCTAACTGAGCTAAGAAGTCTAAGGTAGGATAGACCAATATAATGGCACTCAGGTCTATGTGGAAGAAGGATCCTTGAGCTCATATGGCATTAAAATAGGTCAATTAGGCAAGCCTTGGTCGAGGTTAGATCCCCAACACTAAAAGGCTAGTTCCTTATGTTAGGAATCATAAAGATATATTTATCAAATAAATACATAATGAAAGTAGAGATTTTAAAATCATTTCTTGATGTGTTCCAAATACACCAAAATAACTCTAAATCACTTAATTAACAAGTTTGTAATTATGGTGATTTTAGGTTGAATGCATAAGGATTGAGTTTTGATTAATTAGTTAACTAATAATCTTAGTCTTATTGAAATGCGAATAAGAGAGCAAAGGGAGAGGAATTTGGTTTTAATTAAACTAATAAATATCAAAGCATAAAACAATTTGCAAATAAAATCAGTAGAAGAACGCACCTTTAACAATAAGGATTTTTGCAACATTAGATTCACATATTGCTCATTGATAGTGAAGATCATCAATTTTTTAATTGAATATTTAACTTAAAATAATGAAAAATTTTATTATTCTAAATCTTTCCTTAGTTCATTGCTAATTGAGACAAGTTTTCAATTAATCTCTTATCAATTAAACTACTTAGGACAAACTCTATAAGTATGATTTATTGATAGCATTGAGATAAAAAAGATAGTTAAATCTAAATAATAAATCCACAATCCAATTTGTTTAATTCTAGACTATGTTCTCCATAGATATTAAACAAAAAAATTAATTGTAATTATCAATTTCTATTTGCTACTTAGCATTAGAATTATCAAGCAATTAAGGACTTGAATTCTAAGCTAGCATTAGATTATAAAGTATAATTGTTTAGTATGCATCCTAGCAATCAAACAATATAATCATAAAAAAATATAATAAAACAACATGAGAACTCAAAATAAAGAATTATATTTGAAATGAAAATGAAAAAGTTTCACAAAGCTTCTTCCAATGACTTTAATCCTATAATTGAAAATAAAACCCGAGTCTTGAATATCATTGGTGTGTACATAAGAAAGAAAGAAAAGAGAGGTCTACATATGGATGCATTTTTTATGCCATATCATATCTATTTATAACTCCTAAGGATTGTAAAAATAACCTAAGGATAGATACTTCCTCTATATATTTGGAGAACAATTCCTAATTGTATTAGGATAGCTTAGACTAGCCTATAAGTTGGATTAAGGACACTTGTTCATGGCTCAATTCTTCTTGGATCTCTACAAGTAAGCCCATTTTAGAAAGTTGAAGATGTTTATTTTAATGCTTATAAAGGCATTGAATCCAACTAGTAATATTTAGAATGTAAACTTCTCAAAATAATCTGTAGTGTTCAAATTTTCTCAAAACCACATCTTTTAACTTCCATATTGCTCCAATCCATTTGGTCTTCTATTAAAACATAAAATCAACTCAAATAAGTACATTTAGGACAAAAGTACACTAAAAGGTTATATATAAGTGAATAAGTATAATGCATACAACATATTTATCAAGTTTCTTCACATTCAACTTTTGCTAGCCCTTGAGTAAAACAAAACAAAGTAAACAAATCTTAACTCATTTTTGTAGGAATCATGATTGCATTTAATGTATGCAATAACCCTTTAAACCCCTTAGTAACCCCTAATGAATGAGTCTAGTCTCATAAGGGTTTTGCTTCCTTTGTTTCTTTTTCTTTTATACACTTAAATTTTTAACATTTAAGAAGTAATCACAAGTTACATATCACATAAGCATCCATGCAAAATCATATCGATACACAAACCTCTCTAGAGAGTATACAATTTAACACTTATAATGGCCAAAACACTCTTAATTCACTCCATAAGAAAATTTTAATTTGGTTTTTATTTTTGGAAAATTCCAAATTAATCAAGAAGTAATGAAGAAGTCATTCACTTGCATTACCATGCATTTTATTTTTAAAAAATCAAGATAAAAGACTAAATAAAATTGAATAAAACAAACTTACCCTTCCCCACTTAAACCATACATTGTCCCAATGTAAGAATAAGATGCAATCAAAATTACAAAATAACACATGAAAACAAAAATAAAGATGAAAGGGAAGAAAAAAGAAAATTTGATTAATGGGTTGTCATATGGGCATGTAAAGGTTGTCTTCTCCTCATCTTTTAGAGCAATCACGATTTGGTTGTAACTTAAATAACCATCAAGAAAATAATAGTGAGATCATTTTGACTACCATTCAAGCATTTGATCAATAAGTGGTAAAGAAAAGTGATCTTTGTGAGTCGTAACATTTAGCTTGCAATAATCAATACACACCCCTTAACCATTTTAAATTCTAGTAGGAATCAACTCATCATCTTAATTTTTAAGCACCATGATACCCTTCTTCTTTGGAACCTCTTTCACAAAACTAACTAGTTACTATTTGGGATTGGGTAGATAATGCCAACATTAAGAATCTTAAATACCTCCTCCCTTGTTATGTCCATCATATGAGGGTTCAATCTACATTGTGATTTTTTTTAATGTTTTTAAACCCTCCTTGAGAAGGATGCAAGGCATACACAAAGATGGGTTTATCCCTTTAATGTCTTCTATGGTCCTTCAAATTGTTGTTTTGTGATCTTTTGAAACTTGAACAAGCTTTACTTCTTATAATAGGGTCAAATTTTTTACAATAATCGCAGGCATAGTTTCTCCATCTCCCAAGAAAACATACTTAAGATGCTTTAGTAATGGCTTCAATTCTAATATGGGTAATAATACAATTGAAGGGTAGAAGCTTATTGTTAGAAATAAGTAATTCAATGTAGGATACATCATACCTTCTAGCAATAAGGTAAATTGAATGTAATGCCATTATCATGTCTACTGTGCTTTCACATAAAGGTAATTCACTAATATCTTTCTTCTTAAGGTGTTTGCTAAGGACTACTTCCAATTTGTCTTTTCCATTGAGCTCAAAAACTTATTGTGCTAAAGAATTAAGAATACTAATAACAAAAACTAAATGCACATCAATAGATACCTTATGGCTTTAAAAATTTTGAATTGAATAATTTCATCATCAAACTTTATAGTAAGTGTATCATCATAAACAACTATCTTTGTCCTAAATGTCTTTAAGAAAGGTATTTCTAACATGATAAGGGCGGCATTGGGGATACTTTCACCCTCCATGTTAAGGATGTAGAAATCTACTAGGAAAATTATCTCATTAACTTGTACAAGAACATCCTTAGCAACTCCCTCACAGTAGGTGTTAGATCTATCAACAAGTTTTTTAATCAAACCAATTTCTTTTAAAGGAAAAAGATTTAATGAAGCATAAATATATTATGGCATAGCATTAATTAATGCTCCAAAATCTTCCATGGCTCTTTTAAATCTAGCGTTGCCTATTATGCAAGAAATAGTGAACATACTAGGGTCTTTGCACTAAGAGAAAAGTTTCTTTAATAACAATTGAGACATTCTTCCCTATACTTACCTTTTTCATCACCATTGAGCTTTTTCTTGGAGGAGCACAATTCCTTCAGAAACTTTTGATATTGATGAACTTGTTTGATTACATCAATGAGGGGTATGTTTACTTCCACTATTCAAAACATCTCTAAAATCTCCTTTTACTACTCTTCTTTTTTAAAATTTGTAAATTTGCTTGGAAAAGGAGTAAGGTAATATCATAAGAAATAAGAGGTTTAGGATGTACCTTAGGTGGCAAAGCTTGGGATTTAATTAGTTTAACTTTGGTAGACACAACCATTTTTTTGTTTTCCATGGCCTCTTTTTCTACTAATGTCATGTCTTTATTAGTGCTTCCACTTTTTTTCCACTCCTTAAAACTATAAACTTGTTTTCACTCTTGGATTTACCATAGTTTGAGAAGGTAGTTTGTCTAATCCTTGTGCCTCAAACCTATTCATTACTATAGCAAGTCGACTTAATTGATTCTTCAAGTTTTGTATGCTTGTCCTTGTTTCCTCTTGAAATTGTTTGGCATTATTAGAAAGAGCCCTGGCAATTTCATCTAGAGACATACTTGAGTTTTAAGGCACATTTTATCTAGTTTTAAAGGGTGGTGGCATTTATTAAAATTGGTGACTAAAGGCATTATAAACTACTTGTTGATTACCATAATTAAAGTTAGGTTGCTTTTGGAATCCACCCATGGCATTGGCTTACTCAATTGGATCATCTCAAAGTGTTGGACATATATAATTTAAATGTCCTTGATTCGAATAAATCCTACATGCTCAAATTTTTTGCATGTTTTGCTATAGCCATTTGACAAATAGGGTAAGTCAAATTAGCAATTTGTCTTAGATGGTGGATCATGTCAAGTGCTAAATTGTTGGAAATTCAAAGCCATGTTTATGGGATTTTATTTATTAATGCTCCTCAACTAGTTATGTTGATCATATTTCTATTTACTAGAAGTCCTTCAAATAAGTTTTGGATTAGGAGTTAATAAATTATTTGATGATGGGGGTAACTTGCATAAAGCTTTTTAAAATATTCCTAATATTCACATATGGACACTTTATTATATTGTTGAATTTCACATATCCTTTTTAATGGTAGTTGCTCTAGAGCTAGAAAGTACTTCTCTAAGAATAGCCTCTTCATCTCATTCCATATGGTGATGGATGCCAAAGGTAAGTAATAAAGCCAATCCTTTGCCAAGTTTTCTAAGACAAATAGGAAAGCCTTTAATTTAATTTGTTCTTTAGATATCCTAACAAGTTGATACTTAAATAGGCTACATGGAATTCCTTTCGATGCTTATGTGGATCTTCACTTGTAAAACCATGAAAAATTGGAAAGAGATAAATTTCACCAAATTTTAACTCAAAAGCAACATTAACATTAAGATATGTAATGCTAAGAGGTTCTTGTTATAGATTAGGTGTTACCTCATAAGAGTTCGGTTGTTGTTATTGGAATTTGCAGCCAAGATTTTTGCCTCATTGTCACTTAATAAGCTTGATGATGATGATGATGCAAGGTTAAATATAAGTGTAAGTATTAGTGAAGGTGGAAAAACTATGTACTTGCTAGCTTGAATATACTCTCATATTCAATGTGACTTTTGGTTATAATTTTTCTCAAACAAACATGCCTACAACTCAAGTTATAAAAGGCTACAATCACAAGAAAATAGATTAATCAAAAAATAATCCCTAAAAATGGTGCCAAAATTTGATGTGTGTCAAATACACCAAAATTTCTCTAAATCACTTAATTAGCAAGTTTGTAGTTAAAGGTGAGTGGAGGTCAATACTTTAGAGATTAAGTTTTGATTAATCAATTAACTAATGATCTTAGTCCTATTGAGCTCACACAAATAAAAGAGCAAAGGGGGAGAAATTTGGTTTTCATTAAACTAATAAATATCAAAATTGAAAATTATTTATAAATAAAATCAATTGATGAACACACCTTTGCTAATAAGGATATTTACACCATTGGATTCACACATTGATCATCAATTCTTTAATTGAATATTTGACTTAAAATGATGACAAGCTTTGTTATTCCAAATCTTTCTTTAGTTCATTGTTAATTGAGACAATCTCTTCAATTAATCTCTTATCAATTAAACTACCTCAGACAAGCTCTCTAAATATAATTTAATGATAGCATGAAAATGAGAAAGAAAGCCAAATCTAAAGACTAAATTCACAAGATTATTTATTTAATTTTAAACCATGTTCTCTAATGAAATTAGAAAAAAAACTTGACCATAATTATCAATTTCTATTTGTTACCTAGCATTAGAATAATGAAGCAATTACAAACTTGAATTCTAAACTAGTATTAGAACATAAAATATAATTGTTTAGTATACATTGTAGCAACCAAATAATATAATCATAAATGATTGTAACAAAAGAACATGAGAATTCAAAATAATTAATTATATTAGAAATAAAAACCAATAATTTTCACAATATTTTCTCCAATAACTTCAATTCTAATAACCAAAAGTAAAACCCTACTATTGTATACCATAGGTATGTACACAAGAAAGAATGAAAAGCGAGCTTTATATATGTATGTGTCTTTGGTTACCTAATAAGTCAATTTAAGACTCTAAGAGAAACAAAAAAAATCAAAGAAGGATGGACATATACTCTTTATAACCAATTTAGCTTATTTGGAGAACAACTCCTAATTGGATTATGGTAGCTTTGACCTACCAATAAGTTTGATTTAGAGTAACTATTCATGACCCCATTCTTCTTGGATCACTACAAATAAGTCCATTCTATAAGGTTTAAGATATCTATTTTAATTCTCTTGAAGGCATCAAATCCATCCAGCAATGTTTTAAATATAAGATTCTCAAAATAACCTTAAAGTAGTCAAATTTTCTCAAAATTGCATTTTAAACTTGTAAATTGCTCCAATTCATTTGGTCTTCTCCTAAAACATAAAATGAAAACTCATATAAGTACATTTAGGATGAAAATACACTAAGGTTAAATATAAGAGAATAAATATAATGCACATAACATACTTATCATTTTCTAAAAGTAGATTTGTTCCCTCTTACATATGATTACAAAACTAGCCTAAAAGATAGAATTATTACCAATATATTCTTAATTTTTCTTCTTTAAACTCTTTTGGTGGGTTATCAAAAAACATTAGTGTCCAAATATCAAAGCTATAAGGGTGATCTACACAAACAATTATAACCAACTCTCTAAACTCCTTTAGCAAAGGAGAAGAGCTGGAAGTTAATACTATTGTGCAAGATTTATTGTTTTTTAACTAGTCAAATAGAAGGATACCGGATTATGACTCCTAAACATAAGTTGGATACTTGTGAAAATTTTTTATAAATTGCACTTTAATCCTTATATTTTAAAATATCTCTTATTTGACCTTAAAGGTTTCTTAAACCTTTTAATTAAGTCCAATTGATATCCATTTTATATTTCCATAATTGTCCTTATGTGTGATCCATTAAAATTTTGACATATTGGCAACAAATATGAATTATAATCCCAAAGGATTAGATAAATTAATTTTTTTTAATTTATCATTAATTTACTAATTACTCAATCTATATTTTTCGATCATGACTGACATCTAGCCATGTGTCATGACTACCCAAATGTTAGAACTATGAAAAGGTGGTTTGACATATCTTTCTCTTCACTATATGGTCTTTAAGTGTATTTCAATCCTTTTATCATACTAATGTTCCTATTAGATATTGAGTATGAAATTAGTGTTAATTCCATTTTATCTAATTATGTTCATTCTCAAACACAAATCATTGATTACATGAATGAGATCATAACTCCTTATGAATACTCATTCTACCTTAGCTAAGGAATTTCTTCAATTGATATCCATTAAGAATAATGGAATACTCTCTCATGATTACTTTAGGGTGATGAATCCCTTATTAGTTACTCAACTATCACCATATAGTTCATATTATGCCTAAAGTAAGCCCTTATAAGTGATCCTTGATTAGGAAAACCCAAAGGCTTGATCAAAGCATAATAATTCTTATATAACATACCCTGGTGATCTCAAGTCTAAGGTTTATTTGCATGACTTTCATATGAGCAATTCTATAAACACAAAAGTAATGTTCCAATTGGAAATTCTTATAGCAAGTCAATTTAGTATGTTCATCTAACAAGCACTCATATGTTTTTCTAAGTATTCTTATACTTCAGTCTATGAGATTGACCACTTTTTTCATAAGAAAGGAAGATAACATGTTTTCGTCTTTTGGCTTTATCAATGTCCAATCATGGTAGCATATCAACTAGGAATATTAAGTAATAATATTTTAATATGATAGGTATCTCATAGTTATGGTTCAATCATAATTAACTTTGCAAAGTATATTTATCTCATGAACTTTATCTTTAGAGTTTACTTATAATTTAATCATTCATATAAACAATAATGAATACCTTTATGAATAAAATTACATACATGAAATTTTCAATGTGTTTAAATAGCTACCAACTTATTGGCTACTAGGGCACACAATCAAAATCACCCACTTTAGTCCATAAATGGACCTTTGTAGCTTGCCTACTTTATTGGCATTTTGATTTGACATAAAACCCTTAAATTATGACATGTTCACATCCTGAAGTAAATTCTCATTAAGGAATGTTGTTTTAACATCCATTTGCAAATCTTATAGTAATGACATGCTACAATAGCCTAAAGTATCCAAACAGATTTAAGCATTATTACAAGTGAAAATGTTTCATCAAAGTCAACTCATTTTGTTTATTTGTAACCTATAGCTATTAGTCTTGCTTTACAAGTCAGTATATTTTCATTCATGTTAGTCTTTCTCTTAAAGACCCATTTGTACCTTGTATGTTTAATTCTTGTGGATGGACTAACCAAGATTCAAACTTGGTCAATATTAGATATTACCTTATCATAACTACTAGGCTCATCTTATATAAGCATTACATCACTCTCCTTCTTAACAAGTAACTAATACCATTTAAGAGGTTGATGTACCCTTTTATATTCATAGAGTTATTGTGTTACTTGAGTGCAACTTGTGCAACAATTGCATCATCCTTTTGCTTAACTTTTAATAAGATGTGTTTTTGATAGTCTTAAACCTCTTCAGGATCTAATTTATTCTCATTGCTCCTTGGAAGAAGAAATTCTCTCCCAAAAATGGTAATATGCTTTGAGACAAATATCTTTTACTAAACTAGGTGGTAAAAGTAATGTCCAATAGTTTCCTTTGGTGATCCCACAAATTTGCATTTATCTAACTAAAGCTCAACTTATCAATATTGCAAGTTTTAATCATCGTGACCACAAATGTTGAAGTATGACTTACTTGGCCTTTATTTAGAGTATAAGCAATAGTTTTAATATCATAATCCCAAAAAAAAAGGACTATTAACATGAATCATCATAAAATGAATCATATCTAATAGGGTAAAATTCTTCCTTTTTGAAATACCATTGTGCTATGGTATT
Source organism: Rhizophora mangle (assembly GCA_037832345.1). Taxonomy (NCBI): domain Eukaryota; kingdom Viridiplantae; phylum Streptophyta; class Magnoliopsida; order Malpighiales; family Rhizophoraceae; genus Rhizophora; species Rhizophora mangle. Next base: position 3,403,384 of record JBAPLJ010001465.1, read on the forward strand.
TTACCAAGAGTCCAATGTGAGAGTATTCCATTCTCTTTTAGATAATAATGAAAATCCTAGTCTAAGTATTCACCACCTCAATTTGATCAAAGCACCTTAACAATTTTTTTTAGTTTGTTTCTTTACTTTATTTCTAAACTCTTTAAACTTTTCAAATGATTTTGATTTGTATTTCATCAAATACATATAACCATATTTAGAACGATAATAAAAGGATTTAATGAAATAAGCAAAACTACCTCTTGGATGAATTATCATTAGACCACATATTTTTGAATGTATTAGTCCTAACAGTTCATTAGCATGTTATCCATTTCCCTTAAAAGAAGACTTAGTAATCTTACCTAGTAAATATGATTTACATTTTTTATATGATTCATAATCAAATGGATCCAATAACCATCCTTATATAACTTGGTGACTTTAGCTTCATTGATATGACCTAATCAGTAGTGCCACACAAAAGATGCACTTTTATTATTCATTTTGAGTCTTTTATATTCTATGCTCAAAATGACTCTTTATGAATCAAGCACATACAAACAATATTTATTAGATCCATAACCATAATAAGCATCATTCTTATAAAGGAACAACCTTTGTTTTTAAATTATAATTGAATCCATTTAATCTAAACATAAGTGAAAATGATGTTTTTGGAAAATACTAGAACATATAATAATTATTAAGTTTTAATAATAGACTTAAAGGTAGAGGCAAATACCAAGCTCTAATAGCTAATTTAGTAACTCTTACCTCATTTCCAACTCATAAATCCACCTCACTTTTCTAGGTCTTGCACATTTATACAAATGCGATAACCAATTTTGGTATCCAATACTCAAGATGAACAATTAGAAGTAGATAGATAAATCTCAATCATAAATATACATAAACTTGAATATCTTTTAAACTTCTTGTCCATTAGGCTTGTAAGGTACTCCTTGCAATTCCTATTTCAATGGCCTTTCTTGTCACAATGATGGCATGTGCCCTACTATTGCCCTTCTTAACACCAACTTTACACTTCACTAGCTTCTACGTTAGAACCATCTTTTAGTTGTTCTTCTTCTTATGCTTCACTTTTTTAACACTTCAAAGAATCAATAAGAAGAATAGAGGCCTTTTCTTGTTTAAGGGAAGCCTTAATAGTTTTAAACATATTTAGTGGTTTTGATAGGGTAACTTCTAAATGGTTCATTTGGAAGTTCATTATGAACTATGAATATCATAGTAATAGTGACCACAAATCATATCTACACTTAAATTGCAATCCATGACAAAATCCAATTGACCCAACTTCTTTATGTAGCCAATTATCTTTAGTACGTGAGCATTTACTAAAGATGCTTATGCCATCTTGCAATGGAATAATTCTTTAAAGGTCTCATACCTTAGTCTTAAACTATGTATCAAGCAACTCCTTTAGATGCACAATGATGGCATGTGCACCCATGTTTTCATGCAACCTTTGAAGCTTAGGAGATATACTAGCTAACTTCACATAAGTAGACTAGTCATCATCATCCTTATATTGATTATATACCTCCACTTTTTCCTTATCAACATCCATAATTAGAGGTTTAAGAAAAAAATCATCAAGGACATACAATTTCTTTTCTTAATTGAAAATAATTTTCAAGTTTCTATACTTGTCCAAGAAGTTTGGTCTAGTAAGTGTTTTAGCATTAAGTATATGTTATTCAAGGATAGGTTTTTATTCATTTTTCAGCAACTTATATATAAAAATATAGTGAGTATTAGTATCATTTATACATATTAAAATAAATTAAGTCTTTAATCATTTATTTTTGTCACTCCCACTATTTTACTCAAATTTATAACCCACACCATTAGCTCAAAAAATTTTGTGGGACCTTTTAGTGGGCTAGGATTTCATTTAATTTATTTTATCGTAAGTGATTTAACAAATCAAATAAACTAAATTAGGTAGTTAACAAAACTTTGATTGTTGAGATTTTTTATGTTTAGGGCATTGGTTTCATTGGACTATATGTAGTCTCTTTTAGTAATGTTTATATTTTTTGGCTATCAATTATTTTTTGAAATGGGTGAAAACTAAAGCCAACAAATATAATGATTCTAAAGTTGTTCCAAATTTTGTGAAAACTAACATTTTTGCAAGGTTTGGGACACTAAAGGCCATAATTAGTGACAAAGGCACCTATTTTTGATATCAGGCAATAAAGGCAAGTTGCGTATAACATTGCCATGGCCTAGCACCCTTAAACAAGTGGTCAAGCTAAAGTGTCTAATAGAGAGATCAAATCCATCCTTGAAAGATAATTAATCCAAATTGAAAAAATTGGAGTTTCTAGCTAGATTATTATGGGGTTATAGGACAAAATACAAAATGACTATAGAAATGTCACCTTACCAATTAGTCTATAATAAGCCATACCCTCTTTCAATGGAGTTAAAACATAGGGCTTCTTGGACAATTAAATAATGTAACATGAAGATAGATGAGGTAGGTGGACAAAGGAAGTTGTAATTGCAAGAGCTTAAAGAGATAAGAAATGATGCATATGAGAGCACTAAAGTCTTCAAAGAGAAAACGAAGGACTTTCATGATCAAAAGATTTTAAGGAAGAACTTTGTTGTTGGACACAAAGTCCACCTCCACCATTCAAGACTTAAAATACTTTCAGGTAAGTTGCACTCTCCATCGATCAATCCTTTTGTCTTTACTAATGTTTTGGTCATGGTACAATAAAGATAAGGAGCATTAAGATGGACAAAGAATTTAAGATGAATGGTCATAAGCTCAAACTTTTTTATGAAGGTCTTTAAGGGCAGAATGGCAAGGTGATGGAGTTAAAGGATCCAATCTATGTAGACTAAGGAAACATGTCATCAAGCCAACAAGATTAAATAAAGGCATTATTTAAGAGGTAACCCAAAAATAAATCAAATTTGACTTCTTTACTCTTTCTTTTTATCTATATTTCAAATAACTTTCTATTATAATTGTCTTCACACTAGGGATCATATAAGTATGAAATTAGGTTATTTCTATGATATGCTACCTACTTAAGATGTTAGCAATGTCTTGTAAAATAAAGTTTGCACTTAAAATTTTACTACTCAATTGAAATAATGCTTCTTGAGAAGTTAGGTGAGTTTTGTGACAAAGCAAGGTCGAGATGTGTGTGGTTTAGCTTGAAATTGTTCTTCTTATACTAGCCTTAAACTTAGCTTTAAGAAAATAGGGTGGTTAAAAATAAGTTTAATTCTATTTTGCCATTAAAATTGCCTTGAAATTGGGCTACTTCACCAAAAGTGTTGAAACTCTTGTCAAACTTTGACTTGACCACAAGCATGCAAATTACCCAAATGCATGTTTCTCAATTTTTAGGTATGTCTTGAGGAAGAATATTTATATTCTATTTCACTTTCCTACTTTAAAAAGGAATCCCAAGTTTACTACCTAGTTTTTAGTTGTAAAGAGAAATGGTTGATATACATGGCTTAGTTGTGTTAATTATGAGACTTTCATTAGCTAATTGAAGGTAGTTGTGGATAGAGAGGATGTGATATAAGTATGTTTGCTATAATTTTATTTGACGTTGCTATATTATTAAGTTAGGCATGTATATTGCTCTAAAATTTGGAAAGTATGATGGTTCAAGATCACTAGTAGACCATTTAACTATATGAATTTAGAAGATGGCAATATGTGCTCATGATGAGAAGCTCCTTTTGCATTACTTCCAAGATAGTTTGACAAGTTTGGCCTCCCACTAGTACATTAAGCAAGATAGGAAGAATGTTGTAACTTGGAAGGAACTACCATATACTTTCAAGACCAAATTTAAGGATATATTTGAACTAGAGCCAACCAATTAGATCTTTGCCAGAAGATACTTTCAAACAATATGCTCAGCATTGCCATAACATGGCGATCTAAGTTTAACTTCCTTTATTAGAGAGAGAGCTAGCTTCTAATTTCTTTTTAGTGTCTTGAAAATTTTATACTATCATAGGATGGTGGGAAGTAAGTATGGATGCTTCATTGATTTAGTAATCTCAAGTAAGAGATTTGATGAAGGGATTTACAAAGGCAAGATCGTTGATGTTTCCACCAACTCCTCTAGTCCATGTAGAAACAATTAAGCATAAGTTAATCCTTAAAATTTAAAGTATGTCCATTGTACAAAAATTCTTAAGGGCAATTTAATTCTAGTCCAATGCACTCAACCCTTGATTTGGAAACACCATTCTCATATTAAGAGGCACAAGTAAGAACTTAACAAATTTGACTATCGCATTAGTCAAATTAATTCTTAGGGTGGCCTGAAGGCTTGTAGTTAGTGGCATGACCTTAGACGTCTCCCAATGAACCAATGTATTTTTTAGACTATATGATATGAGACTAACTCTAGTAATTCTTGAACCTTGATGACTTATCCTTGATTTCTAAGGATATAGGAATGTATGTCTAGTTGGTTAGCCTTAGTCCTAGCCAAAGTCTCACACTAGATGACTCTGCACTCCCTAAAATCTCTAGATGATCACCTAGATTTAACTAACTATGGCTCACGAAAAACCCATCATCACATAGTTATTGTGTAATCTAACTAGCCTAAGCACTAGAGTTCACTAACCTAAGTAGCAAATCTGCCCCCCAATCTCATCCTAGACATGACTCAAGTTACCAATCGGTAGCTCTCAAGACATTCCTTAACTCACCCAAAACCATTCAATATTATCACCTAAGGCATCCCGTTAACTAACCAAATGAGAATAAGGCTAGAATGAGAAAACTAGAATGCATTCATTCAATGATAGAACATGATCTTAGGTATATGAGTTCAAGAACTCTAGAGTTAAAATGATTTTACACAGTCATGGAACAAAGGAAAAGAGAAATGCAAAATGAGAAAAATCAGCTATTTTTGTCTATCCTTCCTCCCTTTTTTGTTAGTCCATGACCATTTATTTTCTATGTTCGTTCACCACCTCTTCATCTTTCTTGCAATTAATTCTCTTTTGACCATTCAGATCCTATCCCAACACAGTTCATGCTTGCCTCTTCATCTTCCTTGCAATAATGCTCTTTTGACCATTCATGATTGCCTTGAAACTCTTTCCCACCTTCTACAATGGATTAGTCCTTTATTTGGACAATAATCCCAAGTTGTTTGGACATGATTATAGGACATGAATTCGGATGGTGGAGTATCATGGCCCAAAACATACAAATCAGCCTAATTTCTTGCTCCATGAAGGCTTGCTGAACTTCACCCATGCATAACTCCATTGAGATGGCCTTATCTTCTTCTATTTCCCTCACAAGAGTTGTAGCTCTTTGAGTTAGCTTTCTAATGACTCAAATTTTTCATTAAAATCCTTCCCATTTATGAGATATGGCTGAAAAACTAAGCAATGTACGGGTGATCTGCTCTATCTAGCGCCCCTCTTGTGATCAAAGTTCAATATTTTTCCTTGTCCAATTGGTTTGAAATTTGCTTATGGTTTCTTTGTAAAAGGTCATAGCTTAGTCTCTTAGCTATCCATAAAAATTGGTTTCATTAAAAGAAATCTCTTGCCACCTAAGAAATAGCCAAAGTACGTAAACTACACCAAACCAAAATTTACCAGATTTTTCTAATAATTAGGCATATGGATAACTACGTGAAAAGTCAATCAGATTACATCATCTAGACCATCAAACAATATAAAATATTAAGTATGAGGCAAAATATTATGCAAAACTTGGTTGTTATCAGACCTCCCCAACTCTAGCCAGCAACTCGATCAATATAAAGAGACGGGGAAGAAGAAGTACTATCCCATTCCAATGTCATTCTCAAAGCTACTATCATGACTTATCTAGAATAAACTAGTCACTGTAATAAAAAGGAATCACTTATAGCCACCATATCCTCAATAATACAACACAACTACTAAATGAAAATACCACAAAGGTCAAATTGGGCACTCGATCGATAATTGGTGGATCCTTAAATGTAAAGTCTAAGAACTAATATATGGTGGTCGAATTAATTTTTGTAAAAAGAAAAGAAGATAGATGTTAACTCCTACCTCTAACCTTGATCACAATACAGTGAATTTCCTTAAAATTCATATGGACAAGGGTTACAACAAGGTAAACACACTTGATGTTGGGGTAGCAATCCAAAAGACCAAGAAATGATCAAGCATCATTATAGTGGAAAAGGTAAAAGAAAATCACAAAAACTTAGGTTTAAGGGAATTGATCTCCCTCCCTACCCCCCCCCAAAATCATCCCTAGAAGTTTTGCCAAAAGCCAAGAAAAGTAAGAGCCTCATCCACTAGATTTCCTAATTTTTAAACTAAACAAATAAAAGAAAATGGCCTTTTTAACCCCATAAGAAACTAAATTACAAAATTTGCTTGTTAGTTGCTTATAAAGTTAAGATCAAGAATTGAACATCAAGAGTAAGAGCAAGGAAAAGTAAAGGGAGAAATGAGAGAGAACCAAGGGAAATTGAGACAAACATGAGAGAACAAGAAGGAGAGGGAGAGAGAGAGAGAGAGAGAGAAAGCAAGATAGAGAGTTGTGAAGTAATTCTTCTAGGAGAAAAACAAAAAAAATGCATTTTCAATACAAAAATGAATTGTAATCCCCTTCAATGGTGTCATCTCATACTTAGCAATTAGATCCTCTCCTTGTGTATGAACCAACACCTTTATGGTCTCTAAAGTAAGCCACTCTTTTAGTAAAATGATATCATTTTAATGGTTGATGGAGTTGGGCTCTAAAGCTTTATGAGCTTAGGCCTCAAGGTCTAATGCATTCATGGTCAATGTTGTTGAATTAATCCCAAATCAACAAGCCTTTGTCCAAAATCAAGAGCAACCTTTTATTAAAGTCCACTTTCAATTAAATTTCCAACTTTCTAAAAAAAATTGTTAAACTGTAAAAATTTCTCATCCCTACTTTCCCTTTACTACGAAAGTTCTACAATTTGTTTTTTTTTTTCTACCTTTGGTCATAAAAATAAAATCAAAAAATTTCTTCCTATCTCCAAAAAGCAATCCAAATGTGCCAAAACTTTCCCTTGTGACTTTTCTTGATTATCCCAAAATTGAAAACTAAAACTTTAATATTTCTTAACCAAATTTCCACTACTACATTAAGTAAGTCAGGAAGAATGTTAGAACTTTGAAGGAATTAGCATCTATTTTCAAGGTCATATTCAAATATATCTTTGAACTAAATCCAATTAATTAGATCTTTAGACCATGGGAAAAAAAGGTCAAAAGAAACTTTAAAGTAAGATGCTCAACATTACCATAACATGGCTATCCAAGTTCAACCTCCTCTACTAGAGAGAAAGTTAGCTTCCACTTTTCTTAGTATCTTGAAATGTTCATAATATGATAGGACAATGGGCAATGCAACTAAAAGCTTTGTAAATTTGGTAACCAAAATTGAGAGAATCAATGAAGCAATTCACAAAGGCAAGATCATTGATGTTTCCTCTGACTCTTAAGCATTTAAGAAAGCTAGTCCCAGCCAAAAAGAAAGAAAGGGTGATTCAAATGATGGAAAAAGCTTACAAATTTAGAGTATGTCTACCATATGAAAATCCTTAAGGGCAATTTAACCCTTGTTCAATGCACTCAACCCTCAATCTAGCAACATCATTTTAAGTTAAGGGCAAAAGTGAGAACCTACCAAGTTAATATTAGAACATTGGCACCAGCCTATAACCTAGCTAATATAAGAAGACAAGGAAAGAAGAAGTATGATCCCATTATATTCTTAAGCTCAAAGCTACTACCATAACTAATCCAAAATGAACTATTCACTGTAATAAAAAGGGTTTATTGCAACCACCATGTCCTAAATAGTACAACACTAATGTTAAATGTAAGTACCACAGAGGTCAAATTGGGCACTCAACAAATAATTGTTAGACCCTCAAACATAGAGTCCAAGAACTAATAGATGATAGTTGGATTGATTTTCCTAAAGAGGAAAAGAGGCCAGATGTTAACTTTAAGGCCCTTCTTGATCATAATGTAATTAGTTTCCTTAAAATTCATATGGATAGAGATTCCTAAAAGGTGAACACACTTAATGTAGGGGTAATAGTCTGAAGTGCCTTCATTTGATACACCAAAAAAATCTAGAATCTCCATAGATATTTTAGTCAATCACTTCACCTAAGATAATTTCATGGAGTCATAATTATAATAAACTCTCAAAATATGGCTTGGCTTTGGCACCTACCATAATTATAGATATCTTAGGCCTAGGAGGTATAACTTAGAGTAGCTAAAATGTGTAAAAATTTTTAAACATGTAAAAGAAATCCTTCCTTTGAATACCAAATGGTTAGAGTCATCAAGGAAGTGAAACTTTAAATCCAAAGAAATAGTTATTGACAAGGACAATGGGCAATTTCTCAAATATGTCAAACAAAGCAAGTGAAGTTTAGTTGAACAACTTAGTCATACATAGGATAAGATCTCAATTTCATCCTTACTAATGAACTCCACAGCACATTTTGGGTCTCTACTATAAAGTGCTCAACCAAGCTTATGCTTCTCTAGATATTTCACTCAACAACTTTAACGATATTGTCAATAACATAGTGGTGTTTAATTTCATCTTTTAATCTAATGAAGAAATTCCTATTAAAAGGAAAAGCTATACTAAAGCATTGCACATTTTAGTCATGTGCCATCATTGCAATATGTCTCATTTGCTTATTGATAAGGACTCATCACTAAATGCCATACCTAAGGGAATCTTAGTTCATTTGCCATTAGAAATTGCTATCATAATCTCAAGTCACATTAACATTCATTCTCATTAGTAATCTTTGATTGAAACAACTCAAAAATTAAATTAAAAAATAAACATTTTTACATGTGAGACCTTCAAATTTTCAAGTCTAAAAATTATTTATACAACTATTACATGAGTAATTTTATGAACATATAAATGATATTTTATTTGAAAATTTTTGTAGAAAGTAATTTAGTAAATTTTTTCATCTAAAAAGTATCTCATACTTTTATTTAAAAGAAAAACTATTGCTTAAACGAGAAATCGTAACTTGAATGAAATGAATTTTATTTAGAAAAAATAATATCGCAGGATTTGTATTTAAGGTGTGGTAACAAGTAGCACTCTCTATTACTAAATGTAACAAGTCACACTTTGACATGTGACAAATGATCTTATTAATAAAAAATACCCTCAGTCAAGTGTACGTTAAAAAAATGTTCGAACTAATTACAAAAGTATCATTATAATTGACATGAACTAACAAAAATGCCCTTGGTGCATTACAAAAAAAAAAAAAAAAAAAAAAAAAGCATCCAAGTTATGGAACAATATCAATGGGCACTATGAATTGAAGAAAAAATTCCACAAAATGATTTTTTGTTGATTGAGACATTAAAAAAATAAAAAATAATAAAAAGAATTGAAATCATAAATTTACTCAATAATTTCATAAAATCATGATATATACAAAACAAAAATGAAAAATGAGAGGATTGAAAGAAAAAAAAAAAATGGTGTTTGAAGTAAAGGAAGAAAAGATAACAATTTTTTTTTTCTTGATCATGCTTGATTTCTGCTAAGGTGTCTAGGATTTTTGTAAATAAGTAAAGAAGGGGAGTAAAAAACAAAAATGTATTTGCTATATCATTAAGATATAACTAGGGGTAAAAACGTTTTTTCATATTCTCTATTACGACTGACCCCAATTAATTAAAAAGATGGGCACCTGGTACCCACAAATATAAGAGTGCTTGCAACCCCTTAAATACAGAGTAGGAGATTTCAATTTGCCTTTTATTTAATGCAAGCTTTGTTAATTTCTGATTTTGTTGTCTATTCCCTTATATTTTATTGTTGAATTATCTCCACTTCCTCTATCCAGAACACGGTCGCTGTGTTTAGCGTTAATGTCGGGAGATCTGCCGTCCTGCCTCTGATTGGGGAATTCAGAGTATTTTAGTTACTATTACAAACTGTACTCCGTCTTGTTAGCTACATTATCAACAAATTCAAATTTCATTATAGTATTAAATAATTTATGCAGCCGTGGCTGCTCAAATACATCAAATCAGGCATGCATACAATGCTCAAATAATTAAATTCGGTCAACATAAAGAGAAGGCAATATGCGGACAAAAGGCAGTCCCCTACTACGCTTGACATCAACAAAAGGGGCCGCATGTTGCTCAACGCTCATAACACAGCTTAAATAGTAAACGAGGTCACAGGATTCTTTGACAAAAGATCAACGCAGGAAGAATTTATGCATCAATACTCCATTACGCTTAAAGGGAATTACAAGAAAAAAAATAAATGACGATAATAAATCACATCTATTAGTACCCAGCCCCAATGAAAAAATAAATAAACGAACATTGAATCTTCTCCATCTGTGTGATGTTACCATGATGCCATTCTGTTTTCATATGGGATCAAGTGCAACCTGAATTGATTTCCGCAGATGAATTAACCAGTTATCAGTCCAATATAACAGCAGCCTCACCATTCTGATGTTGGCAATTTTCTTGTTAGTACTATACTGCCCGCTGTGGCAGTTCTTTGATCTCCTGCCGAGCCAGGTCATACATGTTGACCTGACTGGGCTGGCATATGTAACACCTGATGATTAAGGAGAAGCTGTTGATTGGCATCCACCCCCATCTCTGCAGCAACGACCCTCAGGCAACGAACCTCTGAAATCAATGCTTCATTTAGAGCTGCCAAATCAATCAATAGCATAAAAATGGAGCTCTCTTTAGGTTCAAAGAAATAGCAAAGTACAAGAAGGACACCCTTGCAATATGATTCAGTTAATCATGAAATAAGACAAACAAAATTATGGAACACATCTATCTCATCCTCATAAACCTATGTCCAGAATTTTTTCAGCACAGGATTGCCTGGATGAAATATATCAAGGGAAAGAATCCTAACAAACAGTTTACATTTCCTGAAACCACATAACTTGTATCATTGGACAATGTCTGATTTCCCCCTTTGGTCAAATCAAATTGATAGATTACCCCAAATTCCAATATAAGTGTGCAAGTATTTGGCCTAAGAGAGGCAGCCAATTGCAGATATTGTGGTTTGATTTGCTGTGGATGGATGCACAATGCTATCTTTGGATTGCTAGGGATCAGACCACAAAATTATACTATTTCAGAGATATCCCAAATAAAATTGGTAAAATCATATAAATGATTGCACACTGCATACACATACTTACTACTAATGAAACAATAGCAATTAAGTAGTTTTAGAATCAGGATGCATTCTTTTGTGGAAACTTACATGGGCTGCTTCTTTACCAGCTTAATCACTTATCAGCTTCTCCAGACCTAACCAGTTGGAATGCATGAATTTGGAATCTTTCTTAATGCATCATGTAAGCATATCCATTGACCATCCATTAGTCAAAATAATTTTCCTAAAAATCTAATCCCATGCAAACGGCAACAAACTTTGCAAATTACGAAACATAGAAAATCATGGCACATGTTACCACAATTTATCATGTTCAATTTCTACAGGGTTCAAAGAAATTTGAATGAAAATTGAGGCACAAGGAAATCATCCACCTTGAATATCTCTAGAATTTGTTATTTGGTACATGTGTAGTCAAGTAGTCTTTTGAAAATGTTCCAAGTGATGAAATCACATCTTGTCTAAATTCCATATGGTCATGGATAGATTGAAATCTTAAATGATAATGGATATGTTAAACTTGATTTCATTATGTTTCATGAACACCTCATATAGATGGTTGGAAGACATTCATGACAGTAATGCTTGCTTAAAATATTCAGGCTGTGCCACACACCACAGATCAAAAGCAAGTGAAACTGGTGTCAATGAGTGAAAATACCAGAACCATGGAAGATGGGATAATTATAAGTTGAAAAAGGGAAAATGAAAAAAAAAGGATGCCTCATGAAGCAGCTGTGTATGTTTGGTCATGGAAGGAATAAACAAGATTCAACACTCATATACACTGCAGACATTCTTCATTGATGTACCAAAAAGGATAAAATGAAGACATGATTCCTAGGCTTGGCCTGTAAGGTGTTGAACCTGGTGGTCACTAACCAAGCAAACCCACAAGGTGAGCTGTTGAATGGCTATTGCCATTGCCTCCAGTATACAATGCAAATGTTGGAAACCGAGGAAGCCACTGCCATACTTGATGGCCCCTTGGCAAGCCACATTTGTGCGGGCTATGGAAGCTGCTATGACAATGAAAGGCTTGATTGCTTAAATCAAACTACTATGCTATCTATTAGAGTTTAATATATGATCTATTCTGGAGCTTCACCCAACAACTTAAGCTTTTAGGTTGAACGGCTTCTTAACACTATATTAGACCCTTAATGACCAAGAGATCATTAGTTTGAATCGCATTGCTCTCATATCTAATTATGAATTTCTAAAGCCCAAAATACCCTTGTTTATTCATGCTTCTAGCCCAATAAAGCTAGGTGTTCACATAAGGGAACATGTTAAAATTAAATAGATGATGCATTATGGGACCTCACCCAACAACTTAAGCTTTTAGTTTCACAATTTCCTGACACTATGATCCCAAATTCAGCCACTCTTGCAGCTCTAAGATCACAAACCTCTATAAGATGCACTCAAGAAAGAAGGAAGCTAAGTGAGATCCCCTTTTATCACATGATTGGTGATTCTGTACAGTTTGCATATGCAGGTTTGTTGAGAGAATCTAATATTTAGATGATTAATGCAACTAAATCATATACATAAAATATGCTTCAATGAGTACTTATAAGAAAAGAAATCATGATGTTTGCGCTGTAATTCCAACTGTGGCACCCAGAAAAAAATGGTTCATAGAAGGCAATGTTAGTTTAGGTTCATTTTTACAAAACATAAAAAGCAGAAAAGCAAGAAGAGAACATACCATCCTTTAGTTGGGCCTGCTGTTCCAATGACTGAAGTCGAAACTTCAACTCATTGTTTTGGCTTGTGAGAGATACAGTATCTCGCTGGATGCATTCAGACAACATAATAGCATTTTGTAAGCAGCATAACAAAATGAAATATTTCAGATAATATCAACTAGAATCCTTGGCACCCCAGATAACCACCTGTAATACTGTAACCTGAGCAGACAATGTGGTTGATTCACCCTGTAGAGTTTGTGCCTTTTGCTCTAATTCTGATATGTACCTCAATTTCCTCTCTTTAGAACGTGCAGCTGATAGTCGATTAGCCAAAATCCTGGAATTGATAAATTACATGTGAGTAAAGTCTCAACAACATAATAATTAGCAAAACTTATGGAGCTAAAACTAGAGAAATCACAATACCTTTTGACACGTTTTGGGTCCAACATAGCAAGCTCAATGAGCTTCTCATTTTCCATGATCTTTTTAAGCTCCATTTTGTTAAATTCACCATTCCCAAACTCCAGGTTGAACTTGGCTAATTTTTCATCCATTGAATTACTAATTGAGTGTTGACCAACTTGAGTTCCCGCAGGAGGAAATTTCAGGGACTCATCATCAAGCTGCAAACCTCCTATATAGCTATCTATTGAAGCACTTCTATAATGACAAACAGACCTTCCAATATCCACACTAGCATTGCTCTTAAGTCCTTCCCCCTTCTCAATGAAACTTGTCCCCTGCATGTTGCTTAGATATCCTTTTGCTGGACTATCTACTTCATTGTCGCTGGTTACAGTTCCATTTATCTTGGAACCACTGGCTTTGCTATCTAAATCCTTATCCTCAGTGCCAGATGAGTTCCATGTATCAATGCTCTCCAAATTGATGAACTCACTTACCAAGTCATCCCCAAAATCCCCTTCAAATTTTCTTCCACCCATCCCTTCAACATTGGTATTACCATTTCCAATCCACTCTGATTCACGTTTCACCAACTTCATGGACTTGTCTATCCCAGAATTTTCCCTTCCAGAAACTACCCTAGTGGCAATAGGCATCAATTGGAGCGAAGATTGAATCATGGCAGAAAATTCCAATGGAACGCTATCACTCATGGACCGCCTATGTCCCCTACGAGGAGGTAAACTCTCATTAATCTGAAACGGATTACCTGCTGTCCTTGGAGAGGGAACCTGCATGCCTTGAGAGCCGGCAGGAGGCCTATCTTCATTTGGGACATCAGTTAATACATGGTCAGGCTGAATGCGTACAGAGTGTGCCTGAGACATCTGAGGCATGGAATCAAATGGAAACATCGCTGACTGAGATAAGGACCGGGAATGGGAACCTGGTTGCTCAGACGTAGGCCAAGAAGAAACCGGATTATTTGGGTGGGAAGGAGGCATACCGATTGCCTTACAGGAATTGTTCTCGGAACAAAAATTGAGTTTGGGGATTGAAGATGATGATGGTACAGCACCAAACGGTGATTGATACATTTGCAAGCAGCTGCCACTTTCACTAACACCTTCCATAAATAAAGGGAATACCCACCCAATTACACTCTATTTCATCTAATTTCACGCATCAATCAATCTCCAAAACCTTCAAACAAAAGCAGAAGAAGGCCAACAAGTGCCAGATATAAGGAGATTTCAGGAAAAGACAAGAAAGAAAATTCCCAACGAACAAGAAGAATTTAGTACAAGGAAAATGATAATAACAATGGTCACGGTAGGTGCCTGTAATACCTTGGTCAAAAGGGGGTGGAAATCCTGCCTCTTGGAGTCGAGTTAGCAAAATCGTACATATGGATGGGTTTTCTTGGCTTGGGTGAGACTGAGAAAATTGGGTAGGTGGGTCTGGGGTGGGTTTAATGATTTTTCCGGCAAGAAAAGAAAGTCCATTTAATGGCGGCGATTCTTTTGCCAACTATGGCGAGCATAACTTAACAAAGTTTACATATACGTTTTGCTGTCCAGAATCAAGCAACTTGAAATCATCGAAAACATTCCCCCCCCCCCCCTCAACCCAAATAAAATAAAATAATAATAATAATAAATAAATAAATAAATATATATATATATATATATATATATATCGAAAACACAACAGATTTGTTTTTTTTTTTTTTTTCTCTTTTTCTTTTTTCGTAATATTTTTATTTATTTTTTATTTTTTATTTTGACTAATTAATGAAGTAATGATAGCTTGATGAGCCGAGAAAGGTCAGTGAACATTCCCCCCAACTCAACTTCAACTTAA
This sequence comes from Rhizophora mangle, assembly GCA_037832345.1. Classification (NCBI taxonomy): domain Eukaryota; kingdom Viridiplantae; phylum Streptophyta; class Magnoliopsida; order Malpighiales; family Rhizophoraceae; genus Rhizophora; species Rhizophora mangle. The sequence goes on from JBAPLJ010001465.1 coordinate 3,418,591, forward strand.
ACCGGTGCGTAAATGGCGCGTAATGCCTGCGGTGTTCTAAATCATATCCCTTCCTCTCTCTCTCTCTCCGCGTGGATGGATGAATAAACTTATTTAATTTTCGTTTTATTTTGGAGATATTTTTTTCCCCATCTAATTAATTACACGGAAGGGATGAAAATAATTAATAAAATAATATAATTTTTCCAATTTACCTATCTCATTAGGTATTCATTTCCAACAGACGTTTTTCCTTTTTTTTGTCCAATTGCCATGGTTGTGTTTCGGTGATTCCATCATCGTCAAATTCCTAACTCCACGCTCCACAGTCATAAAGGAGAAGCCACTTCCTGGGATAATAAGTCGATCGCCAAAATAAATAATGAACAAATAAGTCTCATTTATATTTTCCTTTTTCTTCACAATTACACGCTAAGATTATTATTATTTTTTTTTTAACTTTTTTCAATATGCATATTAATTCACAATTTAATACATAATATTCAAGTAATAAATTAGTAATCTTCATATGTTTATAGTAACAAATTTATTTTATTGTTAAAATAGAAAGACCATTCAACTAATGTAATCAATTGACATGGACACAATGGTGATTTGTAAACAAAATAGAATGACAACTAAGCACTTTGTTGACAAAGGTATAATTGAGTTTAGTCCAATCCATTTATCGTCCAAAACAAAATTTGGGAATTTTTATTCTGTATTATTTAAATAATAAATAAAAAAATATATAAATGTGGTAAATATATAATGGAAATTTTTTTTTTTTTTTTTTTTAAAAGGGAAGTTGGAAGAGAAGCAGATTAGAGAATGCCATTGGAGTTTGAGATTGACTAGCTTTTAGAAAGCGAAAAAGTGAGAGAACACTCGAGGAGAGCCCTCCGGTTTGGAATTTATAGCAAAAGGGGAGAGTGGTTGTTATGAACGTTATGTTAGGAGAGACCAAGTTAGTGGAGAGAAAAATACAATAGAAACATCGTTTGAGAATCATTTTGGAGACAAAAGGAGTCCACCAGTGTGAAAATTTGAATGAAAGGTATAAATTGAATAGATATGTATGTTTAATTTAAGATATATTATATGTTGAGCCAAGTTATGTGATTTGTCAGATTAGGGTTTGCTAAGTTAGGGTTTTTAAAAAATGATAGTTTTGTTGTTTTAATTTTTTAAATTTTATGGCATGATTTGTTCTTGTTCATTTTTTAATTACAGATGATTTAGATTTAAGGTTTAGGTGTTGGGCTTGTTCTCATTTGGGCATTGGGATTCTTTTTTAATATATCATGTAATTTATATTATAACTCTGAAATTTAAAATTGAAAAAAATGAAACAAAATGCAAGGATGAGGTTTTTCCTTCAAATTAAGAGAAAAGGCAAGCTTCTTGTAAAACAAAAAAGGTTGTTTTTTGTTTTTTTTTTTTATTATTTCTCTATTTTCTGTGGACTAGGGTCGGAGGGGATTTGTTTCTTGATTATCTGAAGATGTTTGCTTACGTAGTTGAAGTGTGTGTTTGAAAACTTGTCATTTTTCAATGAGATTGTAAGTTGGTCTGGAAGTTTTTAGTCTGTCAAATGCTAAGTTCCCCTCTGTTATAAACTTTGAATGTTATTTATCTTTATGTTGTCTCCCATTAGCATCATCTCCGTGTTCAAAATGATTGAATTCATGACAAAAGAAAGACATTTAATAAATATGACATTCTTAAACAAGTAATTATTTTTGTACGTCTATTTTGTTTGTTTGTTTGTTTTGTTTTGTTTATGATGATTGGAGAAAATTCCATATGTGTGTTTTCGATTGTAGATTAGCCTACAACCTCCTTATGTCATTTTTTGCTACAAATGGATGAGCTATTCCTTCCTAATGTAATGATGATGACAGTGTAATTCTAGTTACAACTTGCAAAATGTATCTTAATAACCAAGCATTAACAAACTTTGGTCAATACCATTTGCTTATGTACCCAACTTCTCGCATGTCTCTCTATGTTGTAAGGTAAAGAGAAAGCTTCAAACTTGGAATGATGGAGGTTAGTACGAGTGGTGAAATTGATAGTGGGTCATCATGTTCCCAAATAATACCTAAAACACAAATGCTCCACAAGCAGCGAGTGCCTAAGTTTTATACATCAACGAGCCAAAACAATCTAGGAAGAAGATTTCTAGGATGTGGGTTTTGGAAGGAATCCAATTATATGTTTTTTTAGATTGTGAAGTATATAAGGATATTATAAGGAGGCTTAGAAAAAAGAAAGAGGAATTAGAAACTAGATTTGCTTGGATGGAAGAGTGTAATGCCCACAATTTGTCCTACATGAAGTATCTTAAAGAGTAATTAAAGTTCAAAATGATGGAAATGAATACAATGGGTAAGGATATGAGAAAGATATTGTTTGAATAGGCTAAATTGAAACTAGAGAATAAGAGATTGGTGCAAAAGAGAAAAATGTAATCTTGAGGTGCAACAACAAATTATGCATTTATCATTTTGTAATTTGCATGTCTGATGTTGTTGTTGTTGTTGTTGTTAGATTTAGTCTATAGCCAATTGATAATGGAAAAGGCAAAAGCTTGTAATTATTTTAGTGTTGTTTATTATTTTTAGTGAATTAATTTTTTTTTCCTTTTAATTTGGAACATAAGTGTAATAGGAATTGAAGAGTAAAATTATTTAACTAGGATGTTGGATCCTAGACCCACCATAAAGTGTTAGTGTGGGAGGATCCAACTTGGAATTAAGCTTGTCTATTTAAAATATAGCCACTTCTTCATCATTGGCAACTTTATTTGACAAGGATAATGTTGGCTTCTTGCATGCTAAAACACTTAAAAATGGCATTTAAACTACCATATGAAATATGACCACTTTCACATCCATTAAGTTTTAATGGACTTGGAATTATCCTTTTTTCTTCTTTTTCTTACAAATATGTGATAACTCCCATAAAATGAGAAGTTGTCTTGTTTTGCCTCATTTTATTGCATCTAATTAGCACAAATAATGCAAAGCATAAATGGCTAATATTGAAATGAGAACGCAAGAACCAAACCAGAAAAAGCACTAATCAAGCAAAATCAAACTGTTTACATTCACCTTGCTGCAACTGTGGTAGCAAGGTAATAGACATAACATCTTAAATTAGTATAACCCCATTTAAGCTAATAACAACACAATCTTAAACTATGATTTTAGGGTTTTTGATTGCTCATTCCTTGTATTTGTCCCATGTTTTTGTTAGATAGCAAATGAGCCACCTAAATGTGGTGTTTGAGAAGCACTTGCCTCAATCTAGTTAGGGCTGAACACCATGGTTTTGGGCCAATGTGAAAGCATCTAAAATATCAAGTGAAATATTTGTTAATACAACATTGCAATGAATTTGCAAGAAGGAGAAAATTGCATTATTATTTATATAGACATTGATAGTCTCAATTAAAGTTATAACTCCAAAATCCATCTTCACTTGCCTTATCTTTGTTGCAACTTTTTTCAGCTACATAATAAACGGTGGATCAGCCTCTGGATTCACGTTATTTTTCTTTCTCCTTTTAGTTTTGGTGGCAAATTGGTTTGAAGCATGTGTTATTCCCGAGGTAGTTACTGTTGTAGTCTTATCCTTTCTTGGTCTCTCTTTTATCTTACCTTACACACATAAACAAAAAAATAATAGTCTTAGTTTGTTGGAATCAAATAATTGTCACATCAATTTGATATGACCTTCGTTGCATTAGGCCTTATTGAATTTTCATTGCCGTGCTCTCCCTTTTATTAGCTATGTTGTGCTTTTGGAGCAACACAACTTTTCTTCCTTGGTCTCCCCTTCTTTCTTACCTACCCTAAATAATAAGAATAAATAAAGACAATAAATAATAATAGTACTATAATGTCAACAAATTTTACAAATAAGATAGATGGTTTTGCTTACACTTGTTCTAAGTCCTATAGTTGGCATTGGCAAGCTAGTGCAATGACAACCTTTTCTGTTGTGACCAAATTGATAGCATTGTTGGCATTGCATCTTAACTCTTGTTCTTATTATCTTTTTATGCCTTTTAAGAGACTTGTCCTTGTCCTTTATCCTTGACTTCCTTGGTCTATCGAGCATTTGCTTGGATGGTCAAGGTAGTATCTTACTATTTACAACTATAAGCTACATCTTGCACCCATTCAATGGCCCAATAGCTTTACCATGTAAGGCTAGATAAATAGTTCATTTTAACATTCATCAATATATTCATCTAAGTTGCTCTTTAATAATTAATACATGCCATAACATGTATACCCAAGATACCGATCAAGTCCCATACTTTGTAATGACATTTGTGTAATACAAGATCCACTATAAATCTATCATCATAACGTGAGACCTTAAATCTCAATGTGTCATTTGACTTCACATTACATATCCTTGATCAAAATTTAATTTCCTTGAACTTCTTTCTTATACAAGGGCGGATTACATCTTTTGATTGTTCTGTTAACTTCTTTTTCTCCCTAATCCTTTGCATTAATGCCACTCTTATATCCTTAAGCATGTTGATAATACCTTTTCACCTTGTATCCACAATATACCCATTGAAACACTCTAATATGTTGTTGTCAACCATATCACACTTTGGCTAAGTACTTATAAAAGCTTTAAAAAATTTGTGCACTTCCTTGTTGATGAAATCTCCATAAGCTTCTAAACTTAACTCCTTCAGTTCCTTCAATTCATCCTTGAATTCATACTTAATTATGCTTTTCACTATTTTCTAGAAGCACTTCTTTAAAGTATGTCTGTTGAATTTCTTGTGCCAATTAGCATATACGTGCCTTGCACAATTTCAATGCTCAACAAGAAGTAGTCTAATTGTGATAGAATCACACAAACCCTAAATCACAAACAAAAAATTGTATTATATAACAAATAATGTACAACAAGTGAAATTAGTTGGCATACATACATCTAAAAAATATATAGCAAATTAAGCAATAATACACATAACTTTTGTTTGTCACTTATAATTGTCTAGTCAAGTCCATGATTAACCTCAAGATGGTTTGCCAAAAGATTCAAAAATCAACTCTAATTCTCTCATTCTCCTTTATTGCAATAACCCATATAATTGGATACATTTGGTTATTACTATTTTTCTAATTGCACTCAATATAGCTCCACCCAAAATGGTCTTTAAAAAACAACCATCCAAACCTCTAACTCTCTTATACCCTACTAAAAAACTAGACTTCAAATCATCAAAACCAATGTAGAATCTAAAAGATATAGGTTCTTTTGTTGGATCATTCTCTAGCTTAAACAAGCAATTAAGATTTGTTGACTTTAGTTTAGCCTCATATGATCCTAGTTTGTTGTGTTGTTGTGCTATAAAGCCCTTCATCATATCAATAGCTTTCTTTTAGCTCTAAAAAACTACATTTTGTTCATTTTCAAGGCAAATCTTTCTTCTAAATACTCTTGCATCTCTTTACACTCTAGCTAGGCCTCATTCAAAACACGTGAAAATACTCATTGGCCAACCATGTTACAATTGCCTATTTATTTCTCTTAACATTGCAACATGTCTTCTCCCTTTTTCCCCAAGTTGCATACACTCTCTATGCACATCCATCTATATAAGTTGCCTCCATTCTCCAATCACAAGTCCTTTTCCTTTTTATGGTATACTCATTGACAATCACATATCTCTATATATACTCTTTGAATTGGGTTATACTATCAAATCTCATCTTTGTTTTGAATTTTAGATCCTTGTGGTCACAACAAGGTTCATATAAAATATAGTTTTTTTTCTTCTTCTCTTGTCTTTGTTATGAATATCTGATAACAATGAAGTTTTGCATAATATTTTGTCTCATATTTAATATTTTATGCATGTTTGATAGTCTAGATGATGTAATTTGATTGGCTTCTCACTTAGTTGTCCATATGCCCAATTATCAGAAAAATCTAGCAAAATTCATTTTTTACACAGTTTACGTACTTTGATTATTTTTTTTGTTATAGGAGGCTTATTTTAACGAAACCAAATTCTATGGATAGCTAAAAGACTGAGCTATGACTTCCGCTGATAAACCATGTGCAAATTCTGAACCAATTGGATAAGGCAAAATATTGAACTTTGATCACGAGAGGGGAATTGGACAGAGCAGATCAGCCACGCACTGCTTAGTCTTTCAGCCTTATCTCATAAATGGGAAGGAGTTTAGCTGCCAAATTTGAGTCCTTAGTAAGCTAACTCAAAGAGCTACAACTCTTGTGAAGGAAACAGAAGATGATAAAGCCATCTGAATGGAGTTATGCACAGGTGAAGTTCAGTAAGCCTCCATGGAGCTGGAAACTAGGCTGATTTGAATGTTTTGGGCCATAATACCCCACCATCTGCATTTAAGGCTTGGAATCATGTCCAAACCACTTGGTATTAGTGTACAAGTTCAGGAATATCCATTCTAGAAGGTAGGAAAGATGAAGAAGCAAGCATGAACGACCAAAGGAGCATTGAAGTGTAAGGAAGATGAAGAGCCAAGCATGAATGGCCAAAGGAGCATTGAAGTGCAAGGAAGATGAAGAGGCAAGCATGAAAGGAAGCATTAAGTACAAGTAAGATAAAGTGGGGTGAATGAACATAGATAAAAAGGGGGGGAAGGACAGAAGAAAAGAGCTGATTCTTCTCATTTTTGCATTTCTTTTTCCTTTGTTCCATGATTGTGTAAATTATTTTAACTCTAGGGTTCTTAAACTCATGTACCTAGAGATCATGTTCTATCTTTGAATGAATGCATTTTGGTTTTCTTATTCTAGCCTTATTCTCATTTGGTCACTTAAAGGGATTCCTTAAGTGATAACACTGATTGATTTTAGGTGAGTTGAGGAGTGTCTTGAGAGCTACTGATCAGAGACCTGAGTCATGCCTAAGATGAGATTGAGGGGCAAATTTGCTACTTAGGTTAGTAAACTCTAGTGTTTAGACTAGTTAAATTGCATGATAATTGCCCGATAGTGGGTTTTTCATAAGTCATAGTTAGTCGAACCTAGGCAATTGTCTAGAGATTTTAGGGAGTGTAGAGTCATCTAGTGCAAGATCTTGGCTAGGACTAGGGCTAACCAACTAGACATACATTCCTATATCCTTAAGAATTAGGGATAGGCCATCACAGTTTAAGAATTATTAGAGTTAGTCTCATATTATATAGTCTAAATATATTGGTTTAATATCCATATCATTCTCATTACTACTAACTAGTGTTTCAACAGTGCCATTGGAGTCATCATACTCACTATACTATCCACCAAGATCATAAATCTCCTTAACATCACTAATAGAAATGTTAATAGTCCCTCTTCCCATGTGAACTTATGGTTTTGGTTTTAGTTCTACAAAAGCCTTATAACTAGATCTTCTAACATTCTTCAATCCTTTCCTCTTTCTCCTTGCATTGACATACTCTTCATCATCAGTCAACAACTTATCATCATTAAGCTCATCATTAGTGTCACTCTCATCATTAAGGATATAATCAAAATCTTCTTCTTTTAAACTAACATTCTTTTGTGGACCACATACTATATCACCACCATATTGTTCAATCTCCCTAATTTGTTATCCATATTCTTCATTAACTTTAATAGCCTTAGCACATTTTTGTTGATGATGCTCATTTTGCCCATTTTCACTAAAATGTTCTTCATTGTCTTCATCATGTCTAGTAGCCTTAATTTTAGCACACTTAACATTATGCTCTAGACCAATTGACACTTATGTGATAGATTGGGTGACAACCCCATTGACAACTTCATCTTCCTCATTAACTTCATTATCTACATTCCTAAAACTACCACATTTAACATTATTCTTATTCACATCTTTAGCTTGGTCTCCTAGCTTAACAACACCTACGAATTGTATACCTTTAACAATTGTAGCATTATTAACCCCATGTAAAACATATAGGTTGATGAGATGTTTTTTTGCTTATTAGCCATTAGTTTCACCATTTCTAGCAATGGCTTGTCACTTATCCTACATGATATCTTCATTCACTTAACTGATTGGTTTAGGAGTCTATACATATACCCAACTATGTTTTTATATCTATGTCTTTGAACTAATCTTTCTATCCCTAGCATAGATAATATGTTGGTTGTGATAGCTTCCAAGACCTCAACTTTACCCCCTTCATACTTTGTCTTAAGATACATTTTCATGGTCCTACCATGATAAATTTGAATAATAATCAATATCTTGCATTATTAAGATTTACCAATTATATCATATGAATTCTAAACCAAACACCATATCTCAATATCAAGTCAAATTTTCATGAACACACATGTTCCCATATATGTCATCTTATTGTTGCCTACTTAATGACAACTATAAGTTGTTTAATCAAAAATTGTCATGTTTAAAATCCTAATCCATAAAATAGATTAGGGTTAAGTATGATTTGGTAAACCTTAAATTTGCAAACCTATTCAATTTAAATTTTCTGAGCTATTTGAAGAGTAACCTAAACAATCTAAAATTACACAAATCTTAATAAGGTACATAATTCCCACATTTAAAATTACATAGATGTTAAAATGCATGGTTTTGAATATCTTAACTTTAAGACTATCACATTGGCATGTTTGCTCCTATAACATGTAAATGGTATATAAAATTAAACTTTTATATTTTGGAAAAATTACATGACAAATAATAATAGCAGTTGAAGACTTGATCAAATCATAAGTGAAAAAAAAAATGTATCATTGATAGCAATAACTTTATTCTTTTAGTATAAGCATATGCATGTGAGTTTTAAGTGAACAATCATCAAATTTCTAGGATTTATAATGCTATATGATTTTTTGAAATTTGATATGCATATGAAAAATACCTCTACAATTTTAATTAGCATCTTCAATAGAGAATAGAGATTGGACGAGAGTGTCTTGAACAAGACAACAAATTATGCTAGAGTAATCAACTTTAACCTATGATTAATAATGACCAACCTAGCCTGTAAACACAAAATTTTTTTTAACCACTTGGTCATAACAACAAAAAAGAAAATAGGCTATCATTTATTAAATACTTTTCTATATGTTACAATATATCTAACTTTTTATTTGGCCATGGATAACAACCTTTCTAGAAATTCATATAATAGCATGCAAGATATATTCACAATGAAAAGCATGGATGTCTAATAGTTGAATATTAATAATCATTGTTAGGAACCAAGTAGAGAATAACATCGATGGATAGACAAAATGTGTTATATAGGTCTATGATTCTATGAACCTAACATTTCTAAGAGCAATCACAACAATTCTTATGGATGGGTAATTTAATGTAAATTCTCCAAATTCTTTTGTTAATGATTGTAACCCTTCATTAGTGGTGTTGGTTCTAATTCCTTGTGTATGACATTCATTTATTTTGTTATTATGAGGCACAATTAAAATTTATACTATTATAACCATTGAAAACATTATGTGTCACCATCTCAAATTCATATATCAATCAAATAAATAATAAAAATTTTCTAACCAAAAACAATAAAACTAAAAATGAAAAATTTTAAAAATCCTTCATATGCATAACTTGATCATTGTTGGGTGTTCCACTTAATTTGCATTTTTTTTCTTCTTTTTTCATGGTTTTAAGATCAATCACTAACTTAATAATGCATGAAGACATACAAAGATTCCCATTCTTGACTAGAAATTTCTATTGTGAATGGCAAATCACATTTGTCTATATAAACAATACCATATTGTAGAATTATTGTGTCCTTGAATTATGTCTACTTTAAGAAAGTAATTTATATTCCCATTTGAGGACTGTATGATTCCAATTGATATCTATATGGGAGACGATATAGAGATGAATAACATTAAAAGGTTATAATAGGAGAAAACTTAACATTTGATAAACCAAAACATTTAGACCAACTTACATTTTGATTTAAAAATGACAAGTTTTTAGACCCACATTCCAAATAGGTAAACAAGAATCTTCAAATAATCAAGAAACAAATCCCCTTAAACCCTAATCCCCAAAAAATAGAGAAAAATATTAAGAAAAACAACCTTTTAATTTTATAAGGGGCTTGCCTTTTCTCTTAATTTGAAGAAAAACTACATCCTTGTGTTTTGTCTTGTTTTTTTGAATAAAAAATTGTAAAGTCACAATATAAGTTACATAATATTAAAAAAATTCCTAGGTACCCAAACAAAAATAAGCCCAACACTTGGAACCCTAAATCTAAATCATTTATAATTAAAAAAGGAACAAGAACGAATTGCACCATAAAATGTTAAAACTTAAAGCATCATAAAAACCAAACTAACATTTTTAATAACCCTAACTTAGCAAACCTTAAATCCTCTTTAACAAGACCCAATTTGACATATCACATAACATAGCTTAACATATATTATAGCTTAAATTAAATTGATATACCTATTATATTTAGACTTTTCACTCAAATTTTCAAATTGATGGGCTCTCTTTGTCTCCAAAATAGTTCTTAAATGACGTTTTTGTTATTGCTTTCTATTGTCACTTTCTCTCCCTTGACTTGGTCCCTTTATAGAACCTTCACAATAATTACTCTTCCCTTTACTTCTAAATTCCAAACTAGTGGGCTCTTCTAAGTGTTCTCTCTCATTTTGTTGCTCTTTAAAAGCTAGTTAATCTTAGGCTCCAACGATGTTCTATGTCTAATACTTTTTTAACATTTGATTTTTTTAAAAAATTTTTCCATTATATTTTTACCACTTAATATATATATATATATATATTATTTATTACTTAAATAATACAAAATAAAAATTCTCAAATTTTGCTTTACACTTTAAATGGATTAGGCTAAGCCTAGTTACACCTCAGACCAACAAAGTGCTTAGTTGTCATTTTGTTTTGTTCACACATTAGCATTGTGTCCATCTTAGCTGATTATGTTAGCTAGATGAATGAAACCATCTTCTCATTTTATTGTTAGGCTAGATTTGTTGCTAAAAAATTACTAATATTACTAATTTGTTATTTTTACAAGTATAGACTGTATTTGTGATTACAAGATAAGTTAAGGATAAATATGTATATTAACCCTTTTTTTAATGATATATCTTAATTGCTAAGTAATGGATTGAGAATGTAAATTAGAGACCTTCAAAACAATATTAAACTATGGTTGCAAGTGCTCATTGATGTTAGTATTTTGAGATAAGTTAGATGGAGTCCAAAAATAAAACAAGAGAATGTAAGAGTTAAAATAGTATGAGAATGACTTATCTTGGAGATTAGGCCTCATTTAATTAGTTATTGCTGATTGTTACTATTGTTAATTGTTATTAATGATTTATAATTGTCATTATTGATTACTATTATAGATAAATAAAATAACATTATAATTTTTGGTTAGACTAATTTTGTTTATTGCTATTAATTGTTAAAATGACTATTTAAATTTTTTTTATTATAAGCAATAAAAGGAAGATATTTAAGCTATTAAAATATTATTACTAAGACTATTTAGGTTAAATATCATTTATCAAATGCTATTACAACTAAAAAGTAATTTAAAACTATTTTTCTTTTCAATTACTTTTCAAGAGATTTATTAACAAGAAGCAACCTTTAAAAAAATCTATCAAATATTTAATGCCCTATTTTTTCAAACCAAACAAGAATAACACTCCCTAAACAATGAAAACAAACATCCTCTTAGTTTAATAAATCTTATATAAGTCTTAAAAACCTATTGGTAGTTTTTTGAAATATATAAATAAAAATTAAAATAAAAAAAATGTAACTCCTTAAAATCCATGAGACACTTTCTAAAAAGTGGTATAACCATAAGTTAGAAGCAGGTTTTAATTTAACCCTTGCTTGGAAATATAATTGAAAATAAAAGGAAAATTGTGTCTTTTGGGTTTTGAGTTCAAGAAATTTGGAGGATTAAAGGTACACTTGATCATTGGACTAGGTGCAAATTTGTGCAAGTTATTGAAGGATTTTTACTTGAAGTAAAGTTAAATTTTGTAATCCTTGAATCAATTGCCCCTATATAGTTTGACATACACAAACTTTTATATATCCAAAATACTCATTTTTGTTTGTAACATAAAAAGTATTTTTTTGGCATTGCTTTAAATATTATAAATAATATCTTTTATTTATAATTTTCATATAAGAAAATCAACAAATAATTTTGAGAGTGATTTTAAGTAAAACTACAAACATCTAAAGGATTGATTTTATTAGAACAAATTGAAATCATATGTGTTTTATTTTTATAAAGGAGAGAATTTGCATAACCTTAGTTGCAAATTTATGGCAATATATTATACCTTAAGTAGAGAGACTTTTGATATCCAACTTAAAACAATTCTTCAATTTTCAGATATTCCAATTTTTTTTTGGTTATGATGAGGTCATGACTAGTATGATGCAATGGGGGACTAGACCCACACTAAGTGACCTTAATGAGTGAGTTAAGAGCTTTGAAGTAGCTTGGGTAATCCTAGTAAGGAATAGGCTCCTAGGAGAGTTGGGTCCTCGAGCTTGAGCCTATCTCAAGTAAAGGACCACTAAGGGACCAAGGAAAGGTCCTGAAGCTTGGTTGGGGAGTGGTGCTTTGGCTAATGGTGGATAATGGTCATTCAAGGAATGGTCCTTAAGCATTGTTGGGGCCTAAGACTTAATGGATTAGCTCCTTATTGTTGAGGGGCAATGAAGAAGAATATTTATTACTTTGTTAGTCTATTTCTATAAATAGGGCTAAGTTGTGATATTTTGGGATAATTTGTTTGTGATTATGGACAATTGATATTGATATTGCATTTATTTAATTAGTGTTGATTCTCGTTGCCTTTTAAGTATCAATTCCCCCATGGGTAACCATTTTTAGGCGTTGATTTTTTTTTTTTTTGAATTTTCACATGATCTTTGATTTCATTAGCTATCTTACATCAATTTTGTATCAATACTAAAATTTGTTCTAAAACCCACACAACAATCTTTTAGATCTTATTTTTCACTATTGTGATTGCTCATAGGATCATTGTTGCATGTGGGATACCTATTAAAAATGGCAATCTTTGATCCACCTAATCCTACCATACACATATCGAAAAGAACTTAGGAATATTGCAAAAATTCACATTTTCTAAGTCATGCCATTGTTGTTCTGCTACTTCATCACCACTTTATTGCTCATTGCCATTAAGCCAAATCAGTCTAGGAAATTTTATTAGCCTCCAATCAGCCTTCTTTTTGCATGGAAGTGTATGTTTGTTGCCTTGATGTCAACATCTAATGGCTTCTTTGTTGATTCTTTTTTTGGAAGCTACTGTGCCATCCACTACAAGTCTTGCTAGATGAAACATATAACACTAAACCTACCTTCCTTTGCTCTTCATGTTTTATCATCAATGCTCCCTACCAATGTTCTTAAAACTTTGATGTGGTACCCATGAATCAACACCAACCTATCATTTTGTTGGCTTAATGTTCTATTTTTTTTTCTTAAAAAAAATATTTTTAATGAGACAAGTACACCTAATTGATTATGCAACATAGGATGAGTAGAACATTGTTCTCATAAAAACTATTCTATACTACCAAAACAACTCAAACTTAGTTTAAGTTGAATAACTTAATTAATTAAGTGAATCAAATTACTTAGATAAAGTAAAGTTCTAAGAAGAATGAAACAATAAATGTTAATGGCACTAGAGTTTAGAATTTATTTCATCCAACTTATTCAACTAATCATATAAATCAATTTAAGACCAAAAAGACTTTAAGTTTTTAAATAGTTGGATTTTCCTTAATTAATTAACTAGTTTCCTCAAGTCAAGTTAATCCTTCCCCTATCTATCAAATTAATCATAACTCTATTTAATTTGAATAAACAAGTAAGCATTAAGTTTTATAAAAATCTTTAGTTTAAAAAAGGGGAAGCTCCTACTTCTCTTCTCTTCCTCAACCACCATATATAATACTAATCATTTCTTAATCTCATAGTCTATTGAACAAATTAATTTCCTATTGGTCTAATGTATTCAATTCTTTCACAACTTTATGCATGGATCATAAAATCATGCAAATGGTGACTAAACCATTATATAATTGCTTTAGGCTTCACAATTGAGGTCTTCTCACAACAATTACAAGTCTAAATGTGTACTTTAATTTAGGCTTTTGAATCACTTAATTTAGATATCTAAAACTCAAGTTATGCCTATTTAAGTATTCAACGCTTGGACAAAAATTCTACTCTAATTAGGATTGGACTTCAGTTTTCTATCATGTTTTTGAAGTAATGTCTCAAGACCCAAACAAACTTGGATTTAAATTCTCAACCTTGATCTAAAAACTTTGACATGTCTACTATAATTTTACTATAGTCCACTTTTTCAATCTAGGCCTCTAAGGTAGTAAAAAACTTGATATAAATAATAAAGCTCAAAATGGTAAAATGTTAGAATTTTTCTTACTAAAAGCATATATTCTCAAAACTTTCATAAAACATACTTAAGTCACAAAACATATTTTAATATTCTCAAATAGGTATAAAGCTCATTAAAAACAACTAAATTTAAAATGAAATAAACATAATTAATTCTTACTTATCAATTTTCTTATTTACTTATGACCCTCTATGATCATTTCATACACACTAAAAGTGCCTAGCATAAGGTTGTCTGATTCATTGATGGTGAGCTAAACTTTGTAAGCTTGCATGAATCAGTAAAAGCTAATTCTTATGGGCCTACTCTCATAAACTAATTCTTATGAACTAACTTTTGCAAGCCAAATCTCATAAGCTAATTCTTGTGAATTAACTCTTGTGGATCAAATCTTGCAAGTTAATTGTTGCAAATTAATCTTAAAAGTTTTTTTCCACTAAGGATAAATGGGCCTTTTGGATAACTACATTTAAGCCTACCTAGCTTTTATTGTGATGCTTGTAGTTTGAGCCAATATGCTTTTAGAGTTTTTCCTTCTTTTTACTTTGTCTAAACTTTTTGGGAAATTATATGATCACTATAATCATGATGGGATGAAATTGCATCTAAGAAGTCATGTCTACTTTAAGTGAGGGAAAGGCTCTCATTTGAAATTGGTGGACATGATGGTGTCATAAGTACATCATGATTATTCTTATTTTTAAATATCTACCAAAGGTTTTGTGAGGGGTATGTTGTTGCTTTGAATACTTCCACACTAGATGTTACTAAATTCCTTTTCTCTCACTATCTTAGTTGCTTCCCACAATTTTTTGAAAATATCATAAGCAAAAAGGGTATAAGAAGAGGTGTTTCTACTTCTCTAAACATGTGTGGCCATGGACCACATGTGTACATTCTGAAACCCAGATGTGTTCATGGACAGGGTCATGATTGTGAATTGGTTTGAAGGAACCTTCCTTAGTCTATGTCTGATTCTATTGTACCTAAACATACTTGCTTTATTCCTATACTTGATGTTCTTTTGGATCCTTATATCCAAAAGACAAAATACAACTACTTGCTAACCCCTTATTTACTCATAAAAATTATTTTTGCAATAGTTTTGTGTCCTACATTAAAAAATCTTTTAGGTACTTCCCATAATTTTTGTAAAATCCTAAGTAAAAAAGGTATGAAAAGAGGTGTTTCTATTTCTCTAGATATGTGTGGCCATGGACAACATGTGTACATTCCTTAACCTAGATGTTGTCATGGATAAGGTCATGATTGTGAATTGATTTGAATGAGCCTTCCTTAGTCTATGTTTGATACTTACTTTATTCCTATACCTGATGTTCCTTTGGATCTTTATATTCAAAAGACAAAATACATTTGCTTGCTAACCCCTCCATTACTCATAAAAATTGTTTTAGCAGTAGTTTTGTGTCCCACATTAAATAAGACTTTTAGATTCAAAGTTTCATGAGAATGATCATATCCCCTTGAGGTATAAATTGTTAGCCCATCTTTGTCAAGAGAAATTATGTTCTCCTCCTCTTAGGTATATGGCTTTCTTTTAAAAACATCTTGTAGCTAGGTTGAGGCTTCACTTGCATCAATCCATGTAAGAGCTCTTGGTGTACTATGATCTTTCCCATGCCTAGTAAAAATTGAACAACTAGTTATGCTCTTGCATCAAGTGTTGGTGAATTGTTATGTTATCCTTTACAAGCATTTCTTAAGATTGGTCTCTACAAATTAGAGTCTTATGTAAGTTTTGCTAAGGTCTTAAGGGTGCTAAAGAGGCAATTACCTCTCTTTATGGAGTTGTTTTTCATTAAATTCATAGACTTGGCATTTTTCCACCTAGTTTGAAACTTTAATCCTTTCTTTAGGATGGCAAAGTTGTTTAAACTCAACTTATTCACTAAGGATTAGATAGGTTAGGTGTTAGTTGAACATAATCTTAAAGCAACCCTTGATATTCTATGTTAGTAGAACTTGGTCACTTTGGATATAAAAGAAGAGTAGATAGAGGAATTTGTTAAGACTTCACTTGATCAGCTTGCCACTTCTACCACGAAATCATGTTGTTAGTCCTTTGAGTTCCTTAATGGGAAAATGCAAACATTGGTAGCACCTTGTACCAATGTTTCACATAACTTTGGTGTGTAAGGGTTACATCAAAGTAAATAAGGTGGAGGTGTGAGGCAACGTGCATGGCAGCAATGCTAGGAGAGGCTACATGTGGGCTATGACATTGGCAAGGACTTAGACTTGAGGGTGTAGGTGGCATTGTTGTAGCATTGTGAAAGCCTTAGGACAACACTTAGTGGCATTGGCTTCAATTGGGGAAGGCATTTGGGGCACTGATTGGTGTGGCAGCATGCAACAATGATGCTAGCACAAGCTATTGGAAGTATGTGATTGAACAAGCACTTTGATGCCTTCACCTACTAGATGGTCAAATTCCTTAATGCTCTTTAAGGGGTATGCATGACTCACTTGAGAGTTAGCCAATGTTGGGGCATGGGAAAAGGCCTATATTAATGATATGTAGGCAAAAGGCAAGTTGGCTAACAAATGGGCATGGAAGTGGTAGATGCAAATAGCATTAAAGGCTATTAGTAGATGAGCATGAGTTTGGGTTGATGTGTGACACTATCAATTGCAGCTTGGCATGGCATTAGAGTGTGGACCTAGTAAGGGAGCCTCATATACCATGAAAATAGGAAAGCATAGAGGCAAATCCTCCCAATCCATGGGGCACGATCTAGTAGTATAAGTGGTAAGCTGAGGATGGCTATTCAAGCCAATGTGTTGTCACATTCTCCTTTCATTTAGGGGAACATAGGCTACCAAGGAGATAATACGACCAAGTAAGATTTGAGGTGTCACTCTCTCCTTAAATGGGGTAGCAGGAAGTTACTAAGAAGTGGGGAGTGCTCCCATAGGATGGGGAGCTCGCTAAGCATGATTGGCTTGGTAGCCAAGTCATGTATGACCCTACATAGTTGGGGGTGTCAACTACCACCACTATAAATAAATTTAGTGTGGCAACCAAGGGCCACTTATGTGATTCAATTGGGGAAACACTTGAATGAGAGGTAAGGGTGAGGTGCTTGGCATTGTTTTTCTTTGCATACTTTTGGGAGAAAAGTAATAAAAGGTTAGGAAGGTTCTTGGAAGTGTTGTATGCCTATTTGCTTCCTTGTGTTCAATTATGTGCAAGAACTTTCTTGCTTTCTTATGTATGGTTAGGCCATGACCAAGAGGGCATCTTAATGCTATCACTTAGCCAAAATTTTGGCTGAAAAATTTGGTTATGTGACATCTTTAGTTACCTTTTTGAGTAAATGTGATAACTTAGAGTACCTAGGGTGGATATTATTGTGTCCCTTGTTCTTACTTCAAGGGATCTAAATGATACAAGTAATTGTGTTGTTTCTTTGGTTGTTAGGTGTATGTTGTTTAAATTGACTTTGGTAGCTCTCTATACAAGAATTGAGTCCAACAAGACAATATTTGTGGTGAACATGCTTACGAATATCAAAGCAAAGACTCAATCTGTAAGGAACCAATGAACTTTAAGCACCACTATCTCTATCACAAATATTGGGGTTGTTAAATCTTTATAACCTTAACATGTATAAAGTTCATGAGTCCCACTCTCAAGGAGATGGTGGAGGTTCAACCAACACATTCTCCTTTTGACATGCAAAATCACAAGGCCTTTACTGCTACCAAAGAGATGTTGAAACCTCTAACAATGTCTCTAACTAGGATTACCATGGCAAGCAATTTTCCAGCACTTAGGCTCTCATTTAGGTTGATTTTTAGAGGGATGGGCCTTAATGGTAAGGAGGAGCATTCCAAATACCTCGAGGACATCTTTGAACTTCACATGTTTGTTAAGAATGATCCTACCTCTAACACAAGCTCTAGATTAGTAGAGTATCATCACAAGAAAAGGCCTTAAGGGGAGAGTTCACCCTTATTTCCTAATCTATGGGATACAAGCCTATTTTTGAGTCTACTAAAAAGGGACAACCCTTACACTTACGAAACTATTTTAGGGAAATTCCAATTTTTCACAGACAAGTTATTTTGGGGGAATGAAGCAATGGATAAGGAATTTGTACCTTCAAAGGTCAAAATTATCCTTGACCAATTTGAATGCTATTAAGAACAGGTGAAGGAAAAGGTGTTTGAAATGTATTAAGTGTGTCAAATTGAGAAGGATAACCTTACACATTTGAGGGAAAAAAGGTAAAGTTTAACTCATTGCATAAGTTGGAAGAGAAAAGAAAAAGGACATTGATCAAAATGAATTTCTTCACATTAAGTTTGCATAGGAACAAATTGTATTTTCCCTTTTTAAGTCTTAGGTGAAAATTTTGTAGGAGATTTTATCCTTTAAATAGAAAATTCACACGAAGGTTTAGATAGTCATTACTAAGACCAAAGATGGAGGCGTGGAGAGGGAAAAAAAAGTATGTACTAATTCAAGAAGAGGCACTTAAGAAATCCAAATGTTGGTGCAATATTTCATTTTCCAACTTAGGGTTTCATTGAGTGTGTTATGTTGGTGAAGGAGCATCCTAAAGAACAACATAAGCACTTAGATCTAAGGTTTTTGAAAGACAAATTACCCTTCCCTAATGCCCAAACAGGTGGTGCTTTATTCTCTTTACCTTCTCTACATTTTGCAAACAATGCTTCCTTTCCTATAAAGCATGATATTAGTGTCTCTTAATCCTAATGATGGCTACAAGTAAGTCCAATATTTGTTAGATGCTTGCTAAAGACGTTTACCCTTTACCAATATCACTCACACTAATATCTTGATCAAAAGTAAAACTGAGTTATTGTGCAACAAGTTGGTTGCTTCAAATATCTAGTCCATTTAGCCACTTTTCCTAAGGAGCCTATAATGGGCTTGGTCATAAGCCTATGCTTGCACATTCATTTGCTTCTTGAAAGGACTTTGGGGCACTTGTAGGCTAGTTAAAGTTATCTCGACAAACTAGAGGGCATTCTGAAGTTAAGCTCTTTAAGAACAATTACTGGTTTCTAACTTATATACTATAGATTTATCATAATTTTCATTCTTACATTTCTATCCCTTTATCAATCCTGTACAAAAGTAGTATTAGAGCCTTTTAGTTTTCTCATTGAGGGGAGAAAGAGAGTGTCAAAATTACCTATTAAGGGAAATATTGAGTGTGAGTAATTAAGGGCTAAGTGTGATTGAAGGGAAATCTAGGGTTTTCCAAGTAGCAAGTCCCAAGTGAGGTAGTAAGACCATTGCTATCCTCACAAAACCTTCACCTACTCCAATTATAGGTTTATCCTTTTTTTTTTTTGGTAAGTATGTCTACTCTTTTTTGACCTTCCACATCAAGCCATGACTCTGAGGCTTCTTCCTTAGGCATTGTCAATCAAGAAGAAGTCCTAATATAAAATTTTGACAAATCTATTGACACATGGAAAATTCCTAAACTAATTGAAAACAAATCTACCAAACTAGTCAATTTAACATTCTTTGAAAAACTAACTATACCATCAAAATGAAGGAATGTGACTATTATCTTTCTAGCTCTTTAGATATGGTCAAACTTCTATCCTTTGCCTTTATCAAACATCACCAAAAATATTACAACTACCTACATCTTGTTCTCATCCAGGTAGTTATCAAACCTCTATCCCGTGAAGGATTAGACACATCAATTCTTGCTGCTTTAGGAGGTTGTCATTTGTTAAACTTTGATGATTCTCATCTTAGCATCATAGGGTCAAGTTTATGCCTAGGTCCAATTTACTTCAATTATTATCTTGATTTCACTGTCTCATTGCATGATAGGAACATTCTTGATGTTCTTACATTGGAAATCAAAGTGCATAATAATAGGTTCGCGAAAGGATCCATTCCAATTAGCTGAATGTACCATATTCAATATAAGGCTATGAAGTCTTCCTTTCATGCCAAAACCATATGCATAGAAGGAGTCAAGGGAGAAACTATCCTTTGGCAAATTGACATGCGATGAGCAAACCTTCAAATGCCTAGGTACATCAAATGGCATAAGGTGAGTTTGCTTAAAACTTGGAAACTTAAAAAGCTATCACACCAAAATCTCCTGTGACAATGGACGTCAATAGGATCCAATAACACTATGATGATAGTGTCACAATATCTTTTGCTAGACACTCTATAAGCACCAAATTTAAATCTAGTATGGATGAAGATCTTGACTTATAAATCACAAGCTATTTGCTATGAAGTAGATCTGCTAGACACTCGTCTAGTCACACTAGAATTGGGAGTCAACATTCTAACCTTATAGGTATAGATCTTCATAGATCTATTCCTTAAGCCATTTATGCATCTTTACATACAAATTCTCTAGAATCCCCTGAAGCATCAAGTCCAGTTTCCTGACTAATCTGAGTTACATCTTGAGCTTAATGTTTTGGAAAAGGATTTGGAAAAACCTTTTGAAATTAAAAAGTATATTTTAAGAAAAAAATTTATGGAGATTGGAATGAAGAAAATCATGAATGGTTTTTCAAAAATTTCCAAAATGAAAAGAAATTGGAGATCCAATAAGATTATTATGACTAGATGTCTAGAGATAGAAAACATGTTTTATTTTTTGGCTGGTTTGATGAGTATTGCTTTCAATGGGGATATGAATATCCTTGGACTTCCTTTACAGAAAAAAAAATGAAATATATGCTCAAATTGAATCATAACAATGATTGAAAGCTTGGAGCATAAAATGCTTGGTTTTGCAAATGAAGTTTTAATCCCTTTTATAAGCAAGGGGAAGCCATTTGGATGCCAATGAGGTGGAAAGTGAACAAGAAGAGGACAAAGTACTTTTGACTAAAGAAATCCACTTTTACTTATGTACTATTGTTTTAGTGAAAAGTAAAAACAAAAGTATTTTCAGTGAAAAGTAAATGTAGATTCTTTTACCCGACATTTTACTTTTATTTTTTCTTTTTACCTTTGTCCTTTCTTGCCAATGAATCCTCCTCTTTTGCTTTTGATTTTGACTTGTTATCTTTGATGACTAATGGACTACACAAGAATTCATCTAGGTTATGATTAGCCAAAGGATCATTTAAAATTAAGCCACTTTTTGCCAATAACGTTTCTAATTTTTGAAGCATTTCTCCTAGAGAGAGAACATAGTCTTATTAAGAAGTAGATTCGGTAAGATGAGCTTGAGTTTGAGATTTGTAAGCTAGAAATTGTGATGTGCTAGCTTTCAATTGTGTTTGATTGGTTTGAATTTTTATTGAACCATTCAAGAATACCCTTTTTGTATGCCTTTTCTTGGCAGCTTTGTGAAAATTGATGCCAAAACTTCACTTTGTAGACACATCCAAGGACTGAAGTGCTTATGTAAGGATTTGGCTAGTAATGAAATTCATAGGTGCAACACCATGGAAATTGAAAAAAATAACAAAATTGAAGTAGTTTGGGATATGTAGCTTTATTTTTTTGAGTAGCATATCTGGCTTCAAAGGTGTTGATTCTTTCTTGAATTGGTTTGAAGAAGATTTCTTTGACTAGACTAAACCAAGACCACCAATGGATGAACCATAATGGGAACTTGACAGAAATTTGACTTTCCTAGAAAAATAACCAAGAATGTCTAAATTGAGAATTTTGAAAATATCATGCATTAAACCATGCCTATTTGTAATCCTAATAAGAAAAATATTGGCTAAAATTTAAGCCTTGGTATGCATGTGTTTTGAAAGTATTATGGGTGCAAGGATGGCTGGGCCATTCATTTGGATGGATGATTTTGTGGATTTGAACAATTGAATAGGCATATTCATCATTTTGAGTGTGGTGTCTAATTTTTACTAATTGAGTGTCAATTAGTATGACTTCATAAAATTGACAATTTTTTCTAAAATCCCAAGGTTTGTACAACTAAATTTTGAAGAGTCTTTGAGCTAAGATTTTTGGGTCTTCATATAAAAACCATGTTCAACCAACTTAATATTTGGAAACTAGGTTTCTTGAAATATGGTTAGAATTTTTTTAAAGATGATTTTGGAGGGGCATTTAAAATAGTCACCTTTAATTTTTAAAAATCAATTTTGAGAGGGGTTGGTGAGACTGTTACCACCTCTTTTTATTTTGAAGTTGATGGCAGAGCCATCATTTGTTTGGAAGAAGATGACATCTTTTATTTTGGAGATGGTGGTGAAACCACTTGCTTTCCCTTGGAAGATACTTTAATCGTCATATTTTCTGTGGAAGACAATGATGGAGTTGGTTGTGTTTTTGATGTAGTTATGGACCTATCTTTATAATGTTTCATGAACCAAGCCTTAAGCAGTTATTGTGTTCTTGGGCTTAGGTCTTTAAATTTAGGTGTTTTTGAGGTTGATGACCAAGAAGAGTCATTAGAGTTTGTGGCTTGTTTGTGTGGGCTTTTTATGGATTGTAAGCTCGATGGGCTTGAGTTGGAATGGTTGAACATGTTTGGGTTTGTTTGATGTTTGGGCCTTTTGAGGTTGTGTTTGGTTCTTCTTTTGGATTTTCTAGGCATTTTTGGAGGGGTTTTATGGTGAGCAAATTCCCTATGAAAATTCCCTTATGAGAAAATCAGGTAAAGAATTTAAAAAACCTTTTGTGTTTAATTTAAAAATCAAATATACTTAAAATTGTCTGCCATCGTGCAAAAATCTATTTTGATGTAAGGTTTTGAACATATTTTGTTGCTTGACAATCAATGCAAAGTAAAAGTTTTTGACTTAATAAATCATTTTGAAATTTGGAAATGCATAAAACAATGACCAAAATTTCTTTTTTGATGGTAGAATATTGCTGTTGGCTGTCATTCTAGTGTTTTGAAGTGAAATGAACAAGCTATTCTTGTTGACCTTTGACCTACTTAAAGATCCCTCCAAAACCCAACTCAAACACATCAGTCTTATCAATTTTGGGTAAAGTAGGGTCAAGTAGGTAAATATAAGGTAATTTTTTCACCTGTTGTTTGATTTCCTTCACAATGGTTGTGTGACTATCAATCCATGGTTGGGAAGATTTTCATTTGAACAACCTATCATGTAGAGGCTTATAAACAATGTTAAGTTTGTGATAGAAATCAGAGACATAATTTAGGCTTCCTAGGAAATGCTAGAGTTGAGTTTTGTCTAAAATTTCATCAGAAAATTTATTAGTAAAAGACAAGGCTCTAGACTATGGAGTAATCATACCTTGCTAGATGAAGTGTCCTAAGAATCTTACCTTAGTTTGGAAGAGATCAAGTTTGGATTTTGAGACAGCTAGGCCAACTTTCTTAGTGGCATGAATGAAACTTTGAAGATGCCTAAAATGCTAATATAGACTTTTGGAGAAAATTGGAACATCATCAATGTATACTATGATGAAATGCAAGTAAGGAAAATAAATTTCATTCATAATCCTTTGAAATTCAAAGGGTGCATTTTTGAGACTAAATGGCATAATGTTCCACTCATATTGTCCAAATGGAATTGTAAAAATAGTTTTGTATTAGTCTTTTTCATGAATTTAGATTTGCTAAAATCCTAATTTCATATTGAATTTGCAAAAGATCTGAGCTCTTACCAGCCTTTGTAATAGATATTTTTGGTTTGGAATAGGATATCAAATCCATTCCAAAGCAACATTAAGAGGTTTGTAATTGATCACAAGACAGGGTATGCCATGCTCTAGTTACGCATTTTTGTTGACTTAAAACGCGGCACAATTCCATGGTGATTGGCTTGGACGAATGATTCCTTTTTATAAAAGTCTATCAATTTCTTATTCACAGTGTTTGACCAATTTGGAATTCATTTGAATGGTTTTGGCTTTGGTTAGGATGTTCCTCTCATCAACATTTTTAACATAAGGTAAAGTAACCATATTTTGTTGATGAAACCAAAAGGCATTAGGAACATCAAAGCAAATAGACTTTTCAATTTGTGTTTTTAAAATTTGGATTTTTTGTTGAACAATAGGAGTTAAAAGTTGTTGTTCAAGTTGTTTGAAAATCACTTTAGATTTTAAAGATTGAAGGTGAGATTCTTTGGCTTTGAGTAAAAGACTCATTTCAGTAGATTTTTGAAAAGATAAACCATTTAAAAGATTTAAATTTTTGGTTTGGTGTTTTTGAATAAAAGAAAAAGTAATTGGTTGGCCTAAGATTTGAGCATGAATACCTTGGTTAATTACTTGGAAAGGCTTAATTAAATTTAAGAAAGGGTTTCCAAAAATTACCTTCTGTTTGAGGTTTCTAATAAGGACAAAAGGGGTTTAGATTGAAATTTGTTGTTGGCAAACTTGTACTTCAGGAAGTTTGCAGTCAATGTATAGTCAGTGATTGCTTGCTGACTTTAATCCTTCCATCATTTTTTTTGAAGAACTTAGATGGTACGAATCCTTCTGGGATATAGTTGAGGTTAACACCAATATCTACAAGAGTTATAGCCTTTAAAGAAAACTGGTTAACAATTTTTAAATGAATTTTGACAAGTCATTTTTGAGTTGTAATTTCTATTAAAAGAAATAAAAATTCTGGTTTTCAAGGCTTTCAAGATTTTGTGGAGATATTTTAGGTGCTTTTGAAAATTCTGGCTAATCCAAAATCTCTGGATTTTATAGATTTACTAGATCTAGGAGGGATACTAGCATTTGATGGTCTTTATTTTGTTGGATTTTGAGATCATGGATTTCATGTTTTATTTGGTTGATCTCTTGTATTAAGTTTGTTAGAGTAACGGGCTTATGATGGTTTTGGTCAAACCTTTATAAGACATCCTTAAGATTATAAAGAGCCTAGATGGATTGAAGTAGGCTATTTATATTTGAGGGAGATGGGCTTTGAAGAAGCTTTTGTAAAAATTGGGCCTTTACTTGGTCAATACCTAAAGAATCAAGAATTTGAAGAATTTGTTCTTGATTGCGGGTCAAGATGTTTACCTCTTCTTCTTTAGATCTAGTTTCTGTTTCAGAAGATGAAGTATGGAGTTCATTAATTAGGAGTCTCGCTTCATCCTCAAAGGATAGTGCTAAAGAACTTTCTTCAAACGTTTTAACCAAGAGGGCTTGAAGTTGGTTGAATTTTTTTCTTCAAGTTCAAGGTTTTGGATTTTGGTGTTTAATTTGTAGTATTAGGCCAAATGACCTAGTTTGCCACATCTGTAGTAGGTATATTTGGTTATTTGGGCTTTTGTTGGTTTAAACATTTTAGGTTTGGGCTTTTATTTGGGTTTAGATGGTTGTTTGATTTGTTAAGGTTTGGAATTTTTATAATATGGGTTTTTGGATTTAGAAATGGTTTTATGTTTTCTTTTGGTCTTTTCCTTTTGGTAAAGGTTGTCATCAAACTAAGCACATAAAGATCCCAACACTCATCGAGTATGTTGTTGCTCTTTTCTGATTTGGCATTGGATTTTGATATTTGCACAAATTTGTAAGCCTTCCTTCTGGATGAAACTAATTAGTTCACCATAAGCAAGTTGGTGGTAAGGTATTTGACCATTATACTAAGCTTGTAGTTTGGATCATACCTGGTCACCAAAAAGTTTTGGTAAACCAGCCAGAAATTTCTCTTTCCAAAAGACTTAGTTTACATCTTCTCGTTGTATGACACGAGTTAGAAATGTATCTTTGTACCAACAAAAATTGTGAAAATATTTGCATTTAAGGTTTGATAAAAGCTCAATACTCTTATCTTTTAGGTGAGAAGGGTCACTTATGAAATGTTTGGTAATGGTAAAAATCAAGCTTGCAACAATGTCAGGAATAGTCTTGTTGTGTTCATCTAAGAGAGGTTCACCAAGAACATCTCATCTGATGGCCTAAAAAATTGTGGAGTGATCAGCTGAAGTGAGAATGTGATCCCACTAGCCTTTGATTTATCTAGACAATCCTATAACAAGGATTTTTGCAATAGTTTGGTCAAAAGTATGATTATAGGTTTGGTATGTGTTAAAAAACATAGTCAATGCTAACTTAAGGGATCTTAAATTACAAATGATGAATCTCTACATAAAGCTCTCAACAAGATTCTTGATTAAGGAAGTCAATGCTTCTGCTTTGGTCTGTTTTGTAATTTATGTCATGGTCATCATGACATATTTCTTTCACTTTGAGGGTTAAGGAAATGCATCAATAAAGTCTAACTCCCATTAAGCAAAAGATCATGGAGATGGAATTAGGGTGATTTATGTGGCTAAATGTTGTGGAAAGTTGTTAAATTGCTCACATTTGTCACATTTACGTATGAAACTTTCTGCATCATCATTCACTATCAACAAGTAGTACCTTTGCTTCTAAGCTTTCATTGCCAAAGTTCAAATGTCCACATGATTTCAACAAATGTCCTCATGGATCTCTCTCATATCTATTGTGCTTCTTTTAGCATTAGGCATTTCAATAATAGGGGAATGAAAGACCAATTGTACGATTTATCATCTTGAATAGTATACCTTGCTACCTTATACTGTACTTTTGCCTTTAACTTGTCTATAAGGAGTTCTCCTCTCTATAGGTATTTTACTATGGAGTACATTTGAGGCCATGGTCAAACTGAAATGTTGTTTCTACTCCCTTTTTATTACTAGTCTTTTTAATGTCTTAATGAATATGATGTGTTTGACTTTGATTATTAGGCTTTGTTGGAATTTCCATAAAGCATATACCCTAGAATTCTCATGTTGAGGAACTTGCATAAATGTCAAATGGATCACACTATTATTAAATAAGGCCTATATGGCTTAAACCTAATGCATGTACTTTATCATGGACTCTCCTTATGACTTGAATTCACCCTTCACTTAGCCCATAATGAGATTGGAGTTACTATGAATTTTGAGGTACTTGATCCTTAAGGTGTAAGCTATGTACATTCTTAGGCCTAAGAACACCAAGCTTGCACAGTTGCAATCTTTGTTCAAAGAGCCATTAATGCATAACATTCATGCTTCAGCCGCAATGGTTGATCTATAAGGATAATTATTTTGTATGCTTAAAAGCATGGACACAACTCTCTTATTGTAATGACTAATGCAAAGGTAAGCTTATCAAATTTTGATTATCTCAACTTAACCCCTACAAAACCTTACTAACATAGTATACTAATGGTTGTATCTAATTTTGTTCACATGAAAGAGCTAACCCCACCACTTCTTAATAGACTACCAGTTATAGGTATATGGTTCCCCCAAAATTGACTTCAATAGAAGTGGAAGCAATGTCAAATATTCCTTCAACTACTTGAAAGCATGCACACACTCTATTGTCCACTCAAAATTTGACACTTTCTTTAAAACGCAAATGAAGAAAAGTTGCTTGTCCCTAGATTTCAATATGAATATGCTTAAATGTGTCAGCATTTTGTAAGGACTTAGACATCTTTAGTAGTTTGGTAGGTAGGTAGTTTCTATATCAATTTGGTCTAATTGGGATTAACTTTGATTCACCTATTTGACATTAAGAATCCCAAGAACTTCTTTAACTAAGCTCTAAAAGCACACTTGGTGGGGTCAGGCTTTATCTTATAATGGTTCAACACTTAAATTTATCTTTAAGATCAACAAAATGGTTTGAAGATGTCTAAGTTTGCACTAGCATGTCATCATTCTATTGTTCCACATTTAGATTAATCTATAATTTAAATATTTAATTGACCAACCTTTAGTAGGTGATGCCAACACTTTTTAGACAAAAGGCATAACCTTGTAACAATATATTCCTTACTCAATGATTAATGAGGTTTTCTAATTGCTAGGTTTTCTAATTGACTAACATTGACAGTTTGTGTCTAGATGTGTCATCAACTAACTGATTGATGCAAGGGAAGGGATAGTTGTCCTTCTAACATGTTATGTTCAGATTTGTGAAGTCAATAGTTATGTGCCACTTCCCATTATTCTTGTCTAATATAACCACATTTGCCAACTACTCAAGGTACAAAACCTTAATGGTGAAATCATCATGTAGCAACCTTTTAATCTCCTCTTTAATGCCTAACTACCTTTTGAGGAACTAATTACATTTCTTTGGTTGAAAGCAGATAATTCTCAACCATGCTTAGTCTATGAACCATAACTTTTAGGTTAATTTCAAGCATATCTACTCACACCCAAGCAAAAACTTTGAGGTGTGCATGCAAGAAACCAATAATGTCGTCCTTTAAGTACCCAACTCACTTATTCTTGATCTATACTTTTACAAAGGATTAAAGGGATTAATGGGGACTTGTACCAACCTTTAATGGGGACTCCTTAATCTAGGCCACTTAAAGATTTCAAGCCTGCTTTTGTTTGCCTTATACTTCACCATTATCATAAGATGTGGGAAATTTAAGCTTTAGATGCTTAATGGATGATATAGTATTAAGCACTTACAACCTTAATCTTCTCGATATAAGACTATATGAGGAAGGAATGCTTAAGACAACTTGTTTTAAGGTTATTTTGACCACTCAAGGCTTGAAGTCTATGCAAGAAGTAGTTGATATATCCTACTAGGACCACTAGCCCCTGTAAAAATCCATATATGGAAAAAATCACAGGCTTCAAGTTTTCCCTTGAAAACCCCATCTACCTAAAAGCATTGAGGTATTGTATGTCTATTAAACTCCCAATATTGATTAGTATACTTTGAAGTCAAATCTATCAACATTACTAGATAGCACTAAAGGGTAATTAGGGATACTCTAACCCCTTTAGGTCACGAGTAGTAAAAATAATGGGTGTCTCATTTTTCTCATCACAGTATTCATTGCCCTAAATGTTAAGCAATTTTCACACATATGACTTCCTTGTTGTGCAGTGCCTTCTTCCATGAATAAGCCCCCTATAATCATCTAAATGGTGCCTTTCACTAGCACTCATGCTTTAGTAGGGCCATCCTAATCTCTTTGTGGCTTAAAGGGTAGGGGCACACCTTATGGCTTCTCTTAATGGCAATTATTTGCATGGGGCATACTATTGTGATTTGGATAATTGATTTACTCAAGCTTATAAACAAATTATTTTAATTGCCCCTTGCAAATAATTTATTAGATTTCATCCTTTAGCTTATAACCATTGTCATGGTACAATGGTGGTTCCTATGGAGGAGGCTATACTTATTGGAATTTTATTTGTCTTAAGGAGAGCATAATCCAAGTAGTTGAGCCATTAGATTCTTATCCTAAATTTTTACGACAATTTGAATAAGGGGGGGGGGGATGTAAGGGAGGAGTAATAAGTAAACCTATGATAATTTAGGTTATCACTTCAACAATGCGATCTAGGAGTCAGACTTCAAGATCTCTTTTTCCATGCCTCTTAAAGGGCTTTGCAGTCACTTTCCATAATTTTTTTGAGGGAACCCAAGGTTCTCCAAGCTTGATCAACTTCCTTAACTTTTATAAACCTCTCCACGTATAGCACTAGGCTAGCAAAGTCTTATGTTAATGTTTTACTTGGTGAGAAAAAAAATAGCAACTTTTGTAGATTGCTAGTGAGCATAGTCAAGGTCTTTTTGGGGCTCAAGTCCTCTACATCAAACATTGCTTTATTAAATTGAGCTACAAATTCCTTGTGAAGGTTTCATGGCTCTTGTTAAACCAAGATGAGAGCTATATGCATCTTTTTACATCTTTTACTCATGATGAACCTTGCTATAATCAAGTTATTAAGCTTCTTAGAGCTCTTGATGTAATATGCTAAGAGCTCAAAGTTTTACTATCTTGTTGTCTCGCTCAACATTGAGGCAAAAGCTTAAATAGTTGTGTTTGAAGTGAAGTGGATTGACTTTAGCATGTAGAACATGCTCAAGTGTTCCATCAGGTCCTTGGTTTTGTCATAAATGTCTAATGTAAAGAGTTTGAATTTTACTTGGATAGGGGTTCTTAGATTTCTTTGGAAAGTGGAAGCCTAAGGCCACTTCATGGTTGCATTGTTGAGGCATAACATGACGCTTTGATAGAGGCTATTTAACCTTAAATTTCTCTGAATTGTTGAGCAAGCTAGTTGTTATGTTGGGGACATTAGGCCACTCTCCAAGATTTAACCATATCATCCCAATAGGTCCTTCTAACACTATGTTGAAAGTTAAGGGAATGACTGTGGAATGATTTAAGATGATCATGAGATGCTAAAAGTGATCTAGAATGTGATCTTCACAAGTCAAGATAAGAAAGCCATTGATTAAACCTACCTTGATGTTAAGGTGATACCTCCCCATGCTCCTCATTAATAGGGTCTTAATGATTCTCAACTTCTTATGCAGATGTGAGTAAGGACCTAATTATGGCCTCAATATTAGGTAAACTTACTATCCTTATCAAGCAAAAGGAAAAAAAGGAAGTGCTTGGTTTTGGTTGCCCAAGAAACATTTATCTGAGGTAGCATCATTACTTCTGCTTGGCCTAATTCTCTCTTACTAATAAAAGGTAAAGATAGTAAGTTTTTATTTTTCTTTACTTATTTTCATTTTTATATACTAGTGGTGGAGTGGCATTGGGAGTACGCTAAGGCAACTGTGTGGCTGAAGGTGAGGGAAAGACGGGCAATGTGTGTACTTTAGGTTCTCCATTGATTCTTGAAAGAAAAGAGTGGACGATGAGTTTACTAATGATAGCTATGAGAAGTGAGAGACAAAATGTTTCATTCACATAAACAGTGCCAATTGATGAGTTCTAAGCTAGAGTCGGCTAAGACTCTACACTAAAGGCCTCTAAAATAAATATGGCAGGAAGTGCTCCCTAGTATTAGCACTATGATACTTAAGTTAGTAAAGGTCCAAAGAGAGAAGGTGAGAGTTCAAGTACTGTGAGAATGGGTTATATTAGGGATTCATCAACTAGTTCTTATTTAGGACTTAAAAGGGCACATGAGTGGGTTTAAAATGTTGATGCCATGGGTGATTGTACATGTCAAACAATGAGCAAGCATAATTTGCAGCACGCTATGAGGTCCAAAGCAGCTTGGGCCATTCCAATAGGTCACTTGCATACAAGGTCCTCAAGATTGTGTTTGAGCCCATACTGCATAGTGATGGGCTAAAGAATTAACCTTCAGCTCAGTCAAGGCCCAAGATGTAGTTGATTAGTTCTTTATCATTTTGATTACTTAATTTGTTCCATTAAGCCTAGTGTTTAACCACTATTTTTTTTCTTCTTTTTGTTATACTCATATGGTCCTTGCCTTGAAATATTGCCATATTATATGACCAACATTATGCCACATAAGATATAAAGTGGCATTTCATTTTATAGATGAGGCTAAGAAACCTCAACAATGAAAAACAAAAAAAAAAAATTATGATCCTAGATTTTGAAACTCATTTCTTTAAGATTCCATCTCTTATTTTCCATTACGAGAAAATTCCTCTTTCTTTTTTGTTTTGGTGTCAAGGTGTTTTTCTACATAATTGTAATTATATTGTGGTTGCATTAGAAAAATTATAAATATTAGGGTTGAGCCCACACAATATTTGAGTTATGCATGCCTTTCTGAGATATTTTAACACAATTTCAATATGGTGGTGAATCTAGAGAAAACAATATATGTGATGATTCAATAATAGATGCATTCCAATTCTAACATGTCTTGTAAAAAACTTTGCTCCATGTTGAACTAAATATTTGAAATTCTTTTAAGTGAAAGTTCAATGCTTTCTCCTCTTCTTTCTTTTCAACCTATCACAAGGTAGTATATAGTTCTGAGAAGAAAAAAACAGGTGCAAATCATAGAGCCTGAAAGTATAATTTGTCTGCTAGTAAATTTTTACATTTAAAATTCTAAGAACTCTACAATTTTTGAAAGAAACATGTGAATTTAACTTCTTTCAATTGTTGTGCCTAGTAAAAGTATTGAATCAAGTTTACATTTTTCAAGGGAAAATCACATGGATGAAGTGTCTATTAATATAGCTATACAGAATCCATCAAAAGTTTATTTTTTTGATAGTACGGGACATTGGAGGAACTTGCCATATCTCTCCATAGCATGATGTAGGAGATCAATTGTTTGTGCCGCTGATGGAAAAGATTAAATGAAACTATGAAAAAAATTATAAGGAGAATGACTAAACAAAATAGAACTTAAGCAGCAAGTAAGGATTCAATCTAATCAAAACAAACAAATATATAGAGAAACAAAAGGACATTTGCTGTAAATTGATCATGGCTAAGAAGGAAGATATAAAACTTAAAATTTTTAAGGTGGAGGAATAAAAATACCTAATGGTAAGAAGAGAAGAAGATGAGAAGTAGACTAACCTAGGAACAATCCTTTTAATCTAAACACAGAATTTAGCTCTTGAAATAGATTAAAAAAACCCTATTCTTGCAATGTCGAATTCTACAGCTAGGAGTAAAGCTAATCCCAATCCAATGGCACATTGTTAGTTTGATCTTAATAAAATCTTAAGAAGTGGAAGAGAAGAAGGCATATGAAAGTTAAATGCAAATATCAAGAGAAGGCATAGGTAGGTCATTATATGTGAATTAAGTAAAATCAACTAGTTGCTTCCTGCAAATATAGGTAGACATTTCCCTTTGGGTAATTTCTATCGAATTTCATGATTATGGAATTAAGAACACGTTCTTTTTTTTCTTCTTGTTATCACCTTGGTGCACGCGTCACATCCAAAAATTTTGTGTGCCTTTATGCACATTTTCATTCTTTATAATCAGCAAATTCTTGTCCTTTCTTTTTACTTCTATTATGGGTGAAAATAGTAAAAAGATAATAACCAAAACATATTTTAATTAATGTTACCTAAAAAATTGTTTAATAAATTTTATTCTTAAAGATTCATCAAAGTAAATTATAAGTATGAAACATATAAAGACTCAAGCCTAGGCATAGATTCTGCCGCAAAGTCTGGCAAGCTCACTCACCTCCCTCGATTAGGCTCATTACTAAGCTCACCACGCGATCCTAACTTCCATCAGCTTGGGCCTTCCACCCAAAACAAGCAAACCTTAGTAGGCCTAATCAACCATACCATCACCATTAAAACTCACTAGCTAGGATACATATAAAAGTGGCCTAAAAATGTCTAACACAAAGTGACTTTTAAGTCATTCTCACTCTACATTGGGGCCCAAACAACACAAGGGAAGCCATATTCCTTATCTAAATCAGTCACATACTGACTTGGGCATCAAAGTGCTTACATCAAGGTGCACCTCCTGCTTTAGTTTTCTTCTATCTTGCAAGTCCCAAATCTCAAGCATAAGCTATAACCCGAACTCTAGCCAAGGTCACTAGTATTTGGTGTCAAATGTCAAAATGATGGCACGTCGGGTATCTCTTCTCTCCTTTTCGTGATTGTGGTCCCCAACTAAGACATCACAATATGCAACTTTTGCTTTTGAGAATTGTAGCTTAAATAGAGCCTGACAAGCTCCCTCTCTTCCCTCATTCTTCATCATGGGATGAAAACCCTTAAAATTTCCATTCAAACCCTTTTTTCTTGCTCACTTCAACAGCAACATCAAATCCTCATTATACTAGAGTGGATTGTGCTTCAAAAATCCACGCACCAAAAGTAGTAATGATGGACAAGCTTGCTTCCCTCAAAAGTTGCTTATAAGCCTTAAACGACATCCTTCATGTGTTCCTTGCTGCACAAGGCACCCATAGGTCAGTAGCCTTTGAGAACCCCATTGGATGAAATGGACACCAACACCAAGAGGGGCATAATGTTGGGGGTGCTAGAGAAATTAGTTAATTGCACAGCCTTAAAGTTCACATAGAGCAAAACTTGGCGAGAGGCTTGTGACCTTACAAGAGAAGCTGAGATGCTACAAGTGAGCACCATCTAGACCTCAAACTAGAACCAATCGGCAAGTCCTCATTTAGCCTTGAAAGAATTTTCATTGGACTTCTCTCAAGTACCATGACACCATCGCTAGGCATTTCAAGCTTATCTTTTGTATCATGACCAAGTGTTAGAAAATCGCAGCAAGAGGAAGTAATGGAATAACAGTGGGCCACCTCCCCTTAACAAGAAACTAACTACCTCTCTAGCAACTAAAGGACATGCAGGAGCACATTGCCTTGTCATGGAACCCCTTGCATGCAACAACTAAAGCATCTTGAAAATGTCTTGAGCTCCCTCTTTCTAAGGAGTTTAAGATGCTCTAATACAAGACAAGTTCAAACTCCCCACAATGCACATATATGATGAGACTCAAGACCCCATTAAGCCCTAGAGTTGTTTTAGGATGCTTATGATGTTGCATGCAACCATATGCAAAGCCTTTTCTACCATACTAAGGGGTGCTGCAAAATGTTGGTACTTTAAACTCATGCTCTACTCCATTAAGAGCTCAGAACAGTTTCAGGAATAGTTCACCACTAGGTTTATCACAAGCAAAAGGCATACAAAAATCTCCTCATCTGTTATTGTAATTCAACAAAAGCCAAATAAGTCACTCAAGGACTACATCACCAGGTTCTACACTGCCATGTTGGACATAAAGGACTTAAAACTCGAAAAGGTTATGACCATCTTTATAGGTAGCTTATAAGGATACAAATTCACCTACTTTTTGGGCAAAACATCATCTAAAAATTTCAAAAAACTCAAGCGAATGGCTAAGAGATTCATTAGTGTAGATAAGACAGATAGGCCCAATGCAAAATGGACAAATCTTGGGTCACCCATGCCCAACTTAAGAAAGAATCAAAGAAAAACTTTAAAAAGTGTAGACAAAAAAAATCTTGTAGTTGTCCTCAAAGTGAGGTTCTTGAAGTGAAAGCCCAAAAAGCCATAGATATATTGAGTATACTACTTTAATTTTTGCTTTGTTTCAAACACTTTTGAAAATCCAAGATAAAAGTATTCTTACCTAACCACCTCAAATGAAAACATATTTAGGCCTTTGTGACATGAAGAAGTATTGTCACTTCCATAAGGACTATGACCATAACATGGATGCTTGAAACAAGCTACTAGACAAAGTGGAGAGGCTAAATAGGCAAGGCCACCTATAGCAATTTGTCAACAATACCTTTTAAGAAGACCATGCTCACCATATTAATGAGCCCCAACTTGATAGTAGAAATTGTGAAATACTAAGGTGGTTCACCACTATATTGACTAACCTAGAGAACAAACTAGATCATCATATGAATAAAGGCTAGATTGAGGTAGCATTAATATGATAGTTGGAGGACCAACCATGGATGGGGGACTTAACTTTATGAAAGTCACATTCTCTCAAGGTCTTAAACATCTAAAGCAAGAGAGATTGCGAGGATGAGAATAACTTCTCTATCATCTTTATGAAGGATGATTTAAAAGAACTAGAGTACCTTCATGATGATCTTTTAGTCATATCACTACATGTGGATGACTTCAATATCAAATAAGTCATTGGCACAAGGAGCTCATTCAAAATATTATATTCAAATCCCTTCAAATAGATGAAGCTCCCTTAAGCTAAGCTCAAAATTGCTACTCTTTCTTTGTACAAATTCTTAGGAGAGCCTATCCCTTAATGAAAACATTGAGTTACTTGTGATCATTGGCCCTACACTATGGATAAGTCAATCCACACTTTAGCTAGTAGTAGTGAATCTTCAATCATTATACAACCTCATCCTTAGATGATCAGGACTTTAAGCACTTAGCACTATTATAATGATAAGGCAAGTGAAGATAAAGTTCCCTACCTCACATGACATAGACTAGGTTAAGGGCAACTAAAAGCAAGCATGCAAACTATAAGTTGCCTAGATAATAGGTTAGGAAAAGAAGCATATTATAGATGATGTGAGCTCAGATTAACAACACAACAAATAAGAAGAGGGAGGTACACCAAATAAAGGGCTTGCTTAAATCCATTTTGTTGTATCTTATTTTATCTACCCTAATTAATGAGAGTTTTGCACTCACACTTATAATTTGGTGCACATAGGTATTATTCACAAATTACATTTGATTTGTAGGTTGGGCATTTGGATGTAGAAAAAGAAAAAAAAAAGAAGCAAAAAGCAGCAAAAATAAAATGATTAAAAAAAAGAAAAAATAATTATATTGCTCCAAATTAGTTTGTAGAATCTAATGTACATCATGTACCAACTTTAAAAGAAAGAACTATTGATCCTTTAGGTTCTCAGACTAAACCACAAGCTAAAAAGTTGCTTATGAGTATAAGTTGTATCATTTAACCACAAAAAGGAAGGCCCTCCCCTTCTTAAAGACTTCAGACCAAGCATCCAAGTGCGATGATATCAATCCATTAGCCCTCTTTGGAAGACCCAATAGTTTGATCTAACTATAAATCTTCCAAGTCAAAAGCCCACAAAACATCAAATATAAAAGACAATTTCAATCATCCAATTAAAGTAATCTCAAGTGCTCATCAAAAAGCAAATTAATCTACATTGTTGAAGAAAAGTAATCCAATATTAATGGTAAAATTCATAACAATGTTTCTAAAAAAGCTGACCTTATTAATGAGAGAGTGAGGGGGCCAAAAAATTCAACAAAGAGCTAAGAAAATAGTCTAAAAGGAAGCAAATTAGGGAAGTAAAGTCACATAAGAGAAAGTGATCATAAAACATTAATAGAAGTTTAAGGAGCTAATTAATTTGGCAACAAGAAACTCAACCAAGCTACTATATCCAAGCCCTCCACCTAAAGCCACTAAAAAGAAGCAAAGGCAACACCATAGTCTCATCATAAGAATGACCCAAAGCCATATTTGAGCTGCCACTTGAAAAGAGAGACTATACTTTCCTTTCAACCGTGATGGAAACCAATGTACCCATAAAAGGACTATATAAGCTTCCAATTTCCCTTTCCTTTTACCTTTTCATTTTATGACATTTTTTCAAAACGTTCATCAACATAAATGAGCTATAATAAACCTATAATCATGATCAAGGTAAATATTAATGGCTAAGCATCAAATCAGGGACACTATTCCATCGGCAGAGAACTCAAATGCTCAAAAGAATTAATTTGCCCATTAAAATCATATAAACACATTTGACATAGACAAATTGTTTCACAGCACACATCGACACTTCTAACTTTCACAAAATTATTAAAGAAACACTTATCTGGCCAACATCATTGGCCCCATTTAGATTGATTCACCCTTTGCTTGTGAGAAAGGTAAAATTTTATTTTCTTTTTTATACTAATGTATCTATATACTATAAAAAAGATAATAAAAATCAAAATAAAGACAAAAAAAGGAACAAAAAGAGGTAAGAAAGCATGGAGACACTAGGCTAGATAGGTCATCATAGTGTCGCTAGAGGTCACCAAAAAGCCACCACTAATTGCTTGAAAATGATTGGAAAATGAAAGGGAAGCTATCAACCAAGCCAACTTGACTTGATTTATGCAATACTAAAGATGAAAGAATGAACAGAGGCCAAAAAAAATGTGAAAAGCAATGGATTGAGCATGACTAGCCATCAACACTATCATTGTCATTGTCACACAAGCAGCTAACTAGGGCCATTTAACTCAAGACCCACATCAATTGAATCACCAGAGGCCAATCTATCCAATGGTGGGTCTCATATAGTGGAAAGTGGTGACAAACGCTCTCAAAGCTCACCACTGACTATTGCTCACCCACCTTCCAGTCGTTGTCTTGCACTAAACCCACCACTAATCAATGTATGAGGCAATGATTAATCTAGTAATACCCTTCAAGCACCAATTAGATCTCTTAGTGTCAGTAATTAGTGCTTTGAAGTCCACTACCTCTTTAACTTCCATCCCTCCATATGTTGATTCTAGCAATCGATAGTGGATAAAACTAGTGCCAATCAACTTAAGAGACTCTCATCTATCTGTTGGCTTACCTTATGACTCAATTAAAAGTCCTCGACATCTTAACATTGGTGACCATAAACATCCCACATACCACAAATCACCCAAAAATCTCAAAAAAAAAAAAAAACACTTTAAAGATTCAATCATAATACCCAAGCCTAAGAAGACAATTCAAAGGTCTTAATTATAGCAATTTTTGATCTAGAGAGCTTAAAATGGAGCTGTAAAGGGGTAAAGATGATGAACAATGAAGCATAATTAAAATGAGAAAAAGTAATAAGGAAGGGGGTTGTCTAGAAGCTAAGGAAAGGGCAAGTAAAAAATGAAAAAAAAAAAGAGAGAGAAAAGGAAAAGTTAAACAAAAAGGAAAAAGAAAAACAAAAAAAAGGAAGAAAAAGACAACATGAGGAAAAATAACAAAAATTAAAAATAAAAAGGAAATGAATAGAGAAAAATTGTAATATGAGTTTCCAATTGTGGCATCATTCTAGGGCACCTTGAGTGAGCCCACAAATATAAATCATTTTTTTCTGCCATATAAAGGAATGTGTATTATGATATAAAGTATTAAAACAAAGACAAAATATAAAGTATCAATAGGAAAGAGTGTAAAATTAAAAATAAGTGAATAGTGATATTGTTGCTTGTGACAGATATTTAGGTTATTTGCTACTTCTACTAAATGTAAGTGATTTCTTGAATCCTAGCAAATATTGGTAAAGTGGATTTAGTCACTATAGTGTTCAATCACACCTAAAATCAATAGTGGCAACTCTAAAGTCAATAGATGTGCATTACAACATCCTTTCTGCCCCTAACACACATTCTCCTCAAAAATGCAACAAAGGCAAAGGTGTCAAATATTGCACCTCTCTTTGAGTCCATCAAGCTCCTCAACCCCCTAGATGACCTGGGGTGATAACTTGGTGACTCAATTAAGGATTTCACTTAAGTGATAGGCTACTTTAACATACTTTATTTATATGCTTTCAGTTATTTGCTATATAATTCTTGATTTGATTCTCAAATTTAGGACTATCATTTGCATCATAACCTCAATTGCACATACTCACTAAGGCTTAAAACTTAACCTCTACCCTTCATAGCTTAAATGAGAAAGACTACAAGTCCTTTATAAAGCCTATGGCTTTCGTATAGGATAGTATTAAAATCTCTTACTCAGATTAGTGACTCCTACATAAGCCATGAATGGTGTGGGGGGAATGTTCTGGGACTTTTGGCCTAGTTTTGATCCATCTAATTGCACATTTATTGTTAAACTCATATAGTCATCCACCTATTAGATCCATCCCTTATAGATTAAGAAGCTTAAGATATTCTCACCTTAATCATAGCATCATGGATTTCTTTTACTCTCAATCTTTACTGCATTACTTTAATAATTCATATTTTATTAACTTTATATTGACACATTTCCTCTTTTTTTATCTTATTATCATTCTTGTATCATTTCATATAAATCATTTTGGAAAGCATTTGCCTTATAGTTAGTATAATTATCATCAAACACAACTGTAGTCATGTTGGACATATTTTGAGAACCTTCAAAGGCAAGCCAAGTAGTTCGAGACATTGGGTCAATGGAAACAAATCATGCTTAACTACAAGATGCCCTCAAACTCACTTTAAACTAGAACAGAACTATCCAACAAGAAAATATTCACCTTTAAGAGAAGTTACATAATATAAATGAGACTTATGCTACATAGACATGTCTACACCTTAAAGAAAACCTAAGTTTAGCCCATCAAGTGAGTATGGTCTTGTAAGATAACTAATGTTAGGAACAATAGATGGGGTCACTTGCTTAGGGAAACCAAAACTTGATTCAATAATTGGTTGCTTAGGACAAGTAGATCTAGGAGTGAACCCTCTAGCTTTCATAGCTAGTTACTCGTCATCACACCTAAGAACTCTAAGGTCATAATGGGTTAGAGAAGCAATAAGTAGAGCAAGTGTCATGGCTAAAAAGGCTAAAGAACTATGGGTTGAAATCCCTCAACTTCATCCATTCATTGAATGCCTTAAAATATTCCTTAAACAATCCTTCAAATACTATGAATTCATCTCCCATTTTGTGTGAGAGTCTAAGTTATAGTCACCATTAAGTCCTTCTCCACTTTTTGAACTACAAATATGAATTGAGAGGGATGATCTTAAATTAACTTGATGAAAATGCCTTTTTATTTTTGATCTTGTAATATAAAGAAGAGAAAAATTTTTTATCCTATAGCTTGACCCAATGCATGGTTTCTTATAATAACCAACACTACATGAGGTGAATGATGTCAACATGCATATAATGACATTGCACTTAAACACACATATTTAAGGCTTTATAATTAAACTTGTTTTCTTTAGATGAAAGGTAGCAACTCTCAAGTAGCTCCCTTGACAATAGGGGAAGTGCCTATGGAATGTTTTCTTAAAGGAGTGGACTAGATGACCATTATAGATGGCATGGAATAGAGTCACACATAATTTATGGATTTCCAATGTTTGAATAGTTTTTGAAAGAAAAAATAACAATGAGAGAAGTCATCTTGACCCTAGTTTAATTCCAATCAATGCATCTTGACATCCAACCATATAAAGTGGATAGACTTTGACTCCTATACTATAAAGTTATAGTAAACCCCTATCATCCACCTATAATCTTCCACATTCCAAAACTTGAAGGTTTGAATTTGACTTTGAAGAAGAGATAAATGATCCTCTAAATCATTTAAGGCTAGCAATATTATCATTGAAGAAAGTTCCTCTTTTCTCAATCTTATTGATTTCCTGCTAATGCCCTTAGTAAAGGCAATTGTCAAAGACAACTTTTCGAAACATAAGACTTTTATGGTAAAAAAGTTGCAAAAACTTTTGCATAGGTGCTATGGAATTGCTAATGCTCCTTTTATGTTAATTGACTAGCATCCAAAATATCCTTTCAAAAACTACTTCTTCATTCCTCCAAAATAGTATCCTTTGTCTCAACCCCCACTATAAAAATGGTTTAGACTCTTTAATTCCAACCTAGAATAAAGGGACACCATTAGTAGCCTTAGAGACTCTCTATGTCTTTTACACCTTCAATCTTCACCTAGATGTGTGGGCCTAAGATAGAGAAATCAAGATGGGTATCAACTTATTCATCCAAAAGATCATCAACTATCTTCTCAATGTCCTAGTCGATCTATACACCAATTGAATCTCTTGATGAGACATCAAAACCATCCTTTACGAATGCAATGAGATAAATCCAAACACTCCTCCTCATACCCTTTTCTAATGGACTCTTATCATTGTGATAAGCATATTGATCTAAATAGCATAACACTTCCCTTTTTCCACCATGCTCAATATATGCATCATTAATAACTCTAACATCATGTTCAAATAAATTTAACTCTAAGGACTTGGAAGCTATCACTAATAAATGTAACTGGAGGAGTGATAAAGATTGGAACAATGAACTATGTTTGTAATGAAGTCTAAAATAAAAAGAGCATATACTCTGGTTCTTTGTTATCATTAAATAAAATTGTATAGTTATAAAACCTTTTATGTGCATGTTTAAGTATTTCATCCATTCAACATATCATCTATAAATATTATAAATGTAATCACCTTTTCTAACATGACATAATAACTGAGGTACAATTTGATAAGCAATAAAGAGCTCACAAGTAGTAAGGTGTAAACCTAACTTGATCTCGTACAAGTAGAATAGATGACAAAGTTAAGAAAATAACTAACCATAAGGATAGAATTTAGGCCTTAATTGAGGATTTGAAAGAGAAAATGCAATAGATAGTCTAAACATTCACCAAATAAAAGATGGAAGTAATGAACATCATTCCTTAGGAAATCTCTCTTACCTTAAAAAGCAAGCTATTTCAAAGAATCCAAGTATTAGGAACTTCTTTGGCACCTTTCATCTATTCTTAAATGACCACATATCCTACTCTAAGTCTACTGGTAGTTGCATAGTCATCAAGCACTAAAGCATATGTACCAATCATCACTTAAACTAAGATCACCCTTAACAAACTCAAAGTCAAAGTCACAAGAAGCACAAAGCACACCATAAAGTGGAAAATTGATTTTTTATAAGAAGAAGTTAAAGCCATTAAAGTAGACAGCCTTCATACTCTCTTAGGTTCATTAAATCTTTAGCTACCTTAAGTCATAGTCCTACCTCTAAAATTCATAATTCTAGAATTTGAAAAATATAATGACACGAGACCACTAGCAAACTACCTGACTATACATATATGAAAGATGGTAGCATTTGTTCATGTCAAAACTCTTAATGCATTATTTATGGAATAGTCTGATGTGTGTGACTTCTTGTTGGTATATCAAGCAAAATCAAAAGAACATCACAACATAGGAAAAATTAGCAAACTCTTTAGAGGCCAAATTCAAACATATTTTTGAGCTAGAAACAACTTGAATGAATCTTTATTTTATGGAAAAAAGACAAGAGGAGACATTCAAGTAATATGCATAATGATGGTACAACATGGTAGTTTAGGTGTAGTTTAAGTTTAGCCTCTATTGCTTAAAAAAGGAGTTAATCCCCACTTTTGTCAATGCCTTAAGCCCCTTACTATGATAAAATAGTGGGAAGCACATTAGGAAGCTTTGTTGATTTGGTAATCATCAAAGAAAGGATTGAAAAGGGAATCTAGAAGGGAAAAATTATTGATGCTACTATTGATGTTGCAACCTCTAAGAAAACTAGGATAAATAAGAGGAAAGAAGGTGAGATTCAAGTGATTGAATATGATAGTCAATTTGGACCTTGTTCCATATATCAGTCATTTGACAATCCATGAGGTAGTTTACTTGTCAATAGTCATACTAGTCTTATGGTTTGACAACCTTATTTTCATTCTGAAACCCTTTACCATGTTTCTCATAGACAAATGAACACATACCAATATCTTTAAACAATCAAGCTAAGACCACAATTTCATTAAGATTGGCATGACTAAGATGCCTTCCTAGTGAAATCCACCTTTCTACCATTAAAGAAACTCAACATTAATAAACATATTTCACTTAACTACTAAGACCCTACCTCCTTTAAGGATTTGCAAACATTGCTAGAACAATAAACAATCCACTAGGGTTACAACCTTTAGATGGAGTTTTAAGATGTAACAATAGCAAATTTAGCACCTATAGCAACATCTAATATCACAAAATTTAGGGGCATCTACTAAAGTGAAAGGTAGT
Source organism: Rhizophora mangle (assembly GCA_037832345.1). Classification (NCBI taxonomy): domain Eukaryota; kingdom Viridiplantae; phylum Streptophyta; class Magnoliopsida; order Malpighiales; family Rhizophoraceae; genus Rhizophora; species Rhizophora mangle. Next base: position 3,462,107 of record JBAPLJ010001465.1, read on the forward strand.
ACAACTTGGAGTATGTAGGCAAGTTTCAGCAAAGTGTATAATCTCAAATGAGGTCAAGGAGATCCCTCATCAAAGTGTTAAAGGAGTAGGGTCATCTAGTAGGTAGAATCTCAAGCCTAAGGAAAATATTACTAATAAGGACAAAGGAATATTTCTTAAAAGCATCAAGCAAAGCAAATATAATATAATTGACTAGCTTAGTTAAACTCTAGCCATAATCTCAATCCTCTCTTTACTAGTGAAATCTAAGTCTTATCAAAAGTCCATGCTACACATTTTTCAATTAGACATTTATTTCTTTAAACATTTCCTTGGTTGGCTTTGAGCACATCATCCATAACATCATTACAAATAACCACTTCTCATTACAAGTAACTATATATTCCAGTGATTTGTTATAGCTGCATTATGTTACATGTCCTTATTGACAATAGATCATCCTTAAATGTCATGCCTTAAGACATCTTGGAGTAGCAACTAGTTGACATTGTCATCATGACACTTAGCCGTATGATTGTCTAATAATTTAATGGCACAAAATGTGAAGCGTAAGGATAACTAAGCTCCCAATATAGGTAGGGCCATGCATTTTCAATGTACCCTTTAATATAATAGACATCAAGACTACCTATAGTTACTTGTTGAGTCACCCATGGATTCATGCAGTAAAAGCCATTTCCTCCACTTTGCACCAAATGTTAAAGTTTATTATAGGTGATTAGATGACCAAATTTTAAGTAAAATATGATTTAATTATCTTTAGACTCCTAATAATGCCTATATTGAGGCAAGTGAAAAAGTACTGGAATACGCATTCAAGTCCTTCAAAATTGCAAACAATGCTCTTTGGTCAGAAGAGTCATTCCTCAAGATGTCACCCTTACTATCTAAAGCACTATTAAGTGTAGTCAAAGTAATGATGAAAAATGGTTACCATCCAGGCAAAGGAATCAAAAAGACTATTTTAGGATCATATATTAGTCCATTCAAGACAATGTCATTTGATGGTACTTAGAAGATAAAGTAATCAACCTTGCACTTCTCTTTACTCACCACTTTAAAAGTGCAAGGTTCATCAATCAAACCCATGATGACCCTAATGTAATAGCTAAAGCCACTATTGAGCTTGGCACACTAAAAGTTCACATAAACTTTGGAAAGGAGAAGGAGGGTTACTCTAAAACCTATTTATCTTGCCATGTAGCCTATACACCTTGGTAAGTAACTCACAAACATTGGAGATTCCTTAATAACTTAAGTTTCTACAAAGTAAGGTGATCTAAAACCCTTGTTCATTGACAACCATGACATTCAAGGGAAGCTATGCAATAAAATGGATGTCCTTTTGTCATATGTCAGTCAATAATAAATTTGTCACTTGCACTTATAATATTAGCTTTATCATCATCTCCATATCTACTCTTACATCCTTATGAACCATTCTAAAATTACTTATTTATCTCCTATGACCTTTTATCTATCATCTAAGGTGTCTAAAAACAAGATTGATAGTTTAGCTAGTGCTAGCCTTGAGACCAAATCCAAAAATGCATTTAATGTGCTAACCAAGGTGACTTAGACATTGAAGAAATCCTAACAAATCTCTAACACCTAATCAAATAGAAAGTGAAATAGTTCATAATTGAGAAAGAAGTAGCCAGCAAGTTAACCTTGGCATTGTAGAGGAATTGTCAAAAATCAAAATCAACACTAGACTTTCACCAAATAGTAGACAAGGTATAATGTAGTTTCTCAAAGAATACACCGATGTGTTTGCCTAGACATGTGAGCACATGTTGGGCCTAAACATTGACATAATAATACACAAAACTCTATCAAAAGACAAAGTGCAAACCATTTGGTAGAATCTTAAGAGAATGAGACCTGATGTCCTCTTAAAGATCAAGGAGAAGGTTAAGAAGTAGTTAGATGCCAACTTTCTTTAAGTGACAAACTACCCAAAATGGATTGCCAAGATTGTGCTAGTACAAAAGAAAGATGAAATGGTTTTTAAGTGTGTGGACTTTAGAGATTTGAATAAAGCAAGCCTTAAGATGACTTTCATTTGCCATACATCAATATCCTCATGGAAAATATTGTTGGCCATTTAAGATTTTCCTTCATAGATGGCTTCTTGAGCTATAATCAAATCAATGTGGCACTTAAAGACATGGAGAAAACCACAATTGTTACAATATGGGGCATTTTTACTACAAAGTCATGCCATTTGGCCTTTAAAAAATGTAGGTGCCACCTATCAAAGGGCTAAGATCAAGCATAACAAATTTGTGCCATACTAGCAGCAAATAAAAATCTCAAGTGAATTATTAAAAAATCACAATTGTTTACAATGATTGGCACAATATGCTAGCTTTTGCATTGCATGCATACTACAATATATAATGAACCTATATAGGGCAACTCCATTCACATTGGTCTATGGGATTAAGGCAGTCTTGGCCACAAAAATTAAAATTCCTTCCTTGTGGGTTCTAATGGAAGTAGATCTTGAAATGGTTGAATGAGTTAGAGTTAGATATGAGCAACTAAATTTCATTGAAGAAAAAAAAGGCTAAAGTGCAATCTAACATAGACAACTTTATTAAAGTCAAATAATGTGAGCCCTTCAAAAAAAATATGCCCTTGACATTTCAAAGAAGGGGACTTGGTCCTGAAAAAGAGTTCTAGCAAATCAAAGTAACCCTTAAGGCAAGTGGGCACCAAACTATAAAGGTCCATATGTGGTGAAAAAGGCATTTTCAGGTGGAGTACTAATCTTGATAGAAATGGATTGAAAGGATATACCAAATCTCATAAACTCAAACATAGTTAGAAAGTACTTTGCCTAAGCCTTAATCAAGAGTAAAGTTAGCTGATAATGACGCAAAATGGAAGCACAATGAAAGAGATTAGAAAGGATGTTAGATAAGACAAGATAGATAAAGTTTTTACACAAAGAGCACTAGACCAAGGTCAGGCCAAGTTGCTAGCTATATTGTTAACCTACATGAATCCATACAATAGTCTAGTCACCTTGTAGCCACTTTATCTCTTAATGCATTATTTCCCTTGACTTAAGACAATAATTTCCTTGCATATTAACCTTGTGAATAATAATAGTCTTTTAAATCCTAACATGAATACAATTTGATATAATCACAATTATTTGGCTGACATGTGCCAATGGATATTTTGAAATAATAAAAGCATAGATTACATTTCTTTATTTAAAATTCTTAAGGATACAAGAAATTCTCTAAAGGTCTCACCTAAAGCATCAAGTAGCACTAGATGGCAAAGATGAAATTGAATCAACAAGCAAGTAAACTAGACATGCTCCACCAAAAAAATAAAATAAAATAAACTTTGTTTACATGATGTATTACAAACCATAAAGGCTTTAAGTAATACATTAAAGGCAAAGCAAAGTCAAAAGGCATGATAAAGTAAAAGACCCCAAGATAAGAAATGACATTGAGTGATGAGCTAAAAAAGATTGTCTTTATGAAAGCATCTATAAAACAATACAAATAAGTGAGGGTAAACTTTAAGCAATATTGTGTCAATACAGGTAACCATAACTAATGAACTAGTAACCTTAGGCATGTTTAAGAATGTGTCTTGCATTAGGGACTTAGGCAAACCATCTTGAACAAGTCCAAGTCACATACCAGTATACTTTATTGGTTGCATCCTGCATTAGCAACCTTAGCCAAAAGGGTAATGGAACCATCTCAAACAAGTATAGGTCACCTATCAAAACACTTTTTAAGTTGTTTTATAGGGAGTTTGATTGCATCATATATCTATGACTTAAGCCAAAGGGAAATGCAATCATCTTAAATAAGTACATGTTATATATCAACATAGTTTGAGAATTCTCATAGTAAATGGCAAATTTACATGAACCTTGAGGCCACATTTTACATTAGTAACTTAAGCCATAGGGTAGTGTAGCCACTTCAATTAAGCTTAAATGACATGTCAATACATCTCTAATGCCAAGGTTGAAAACTTTGTTTGTATTTGCCAGTAGGTGCCACCAAATCCTTATATATCATAAAGACCAATTTCTTATTAAAACTATCCATTATGCCTTAAAAAATTCCCTAATGGAGCTATTAGCTAAATTACTACTCATAATAATCTCTAGTGGAGAATAATATAACTTTAGCAAAATCATAAGTCACCTAATAAGAACAACTACCACAACATACAAATAACAATCAATTGGTTTGTGTCAACATAGCACATGTCAACCACAGGCACACAAGCATTATTATTATATAGGCATTTAAGAGGTGGACAAAATAGGGATCCAAGAAAGTCTATTTGTTCCTTTGTGCCAAAATAACTCATAAAGATGGATAATTATTGCACCCCTATATTGTCTGCCCTAATAAATGAGGATCTAGCATTCACACTCATAATTTGGTATGTATAAAGATTATTCACAAATTCCATTTGAATTGTAGGTTGTGCATTTGGAAGTATAAAAAGTAAAAAAGGCAAAAATCAACAAAAATGAAATAATTAAAAATTGAAAAAATAATTATATTACTACAAATTATTTTATACAATGTAATGCACCTTTAAGTTCACCTTAGACGAAGCATCTAAGTGCAACAATATTAGTCCATCAGCCCTCTTTGTAAGAACCAACAACTCAATGCTATAGGTCAAAAGCCCATACGACATTAAACATAAAAGACTTCTCATCCATCTAATTAAACAAATTTCAGTCAATCATTAATAAGCAAGTCAATGTCAACCATTTTGCAAAATTAATCAAAGATCAATGACTAATATTAGTCAATTTCTCTATAAAACTAGACTCATTAATAAGGGAGTGGTGGGGGCAAAATAAAAATACAATAGAGTGTTAAGGAAAGAGTCCAAAAGGTGGTAAATTCAGAAAGCATAGTCACACAATAAAAAATAAACATAAAGCATTAATAGAAGTTTGAGGAGTCAACTAACTTGGCACCAAGAAACTCAAATAAGCCATGTTTGAGCTACCACCCAAAAAGAGAGATCACCCTCTCTAGTAAGCCATAATGGGAATCAAGGTGCCCATAACATGACTATGCAACCTTTTGATTTCCTTTTCCTTTTATCCTTTCATTTTATGCAATTTTTCTTCAGTATAAATGAGTCATAATAAATCCATGATCATGATTAGGGTCAATATTAATAACTAAGCATTAAATTAAGGACACTATGCCATTGGTAAAAAACTCAATTACTTAAAGAAATTAATTTGTCACTTTAAAATCAAATAAACAAATTTTGTAGAGTCAAATTATTTCACATCACATAGCAACACTTCCAACTTTTACAAAATCTCTGAAGAAATATTTATTTGGCCAACATCATTACTTCCATTTAAAATTTACCTTTTATTAGTAAAAAAATATAAAAATTAATAAATTTTTTAATTTATTTTTATTTTATTTCAGTGTTCTCTTTGTAAGAACCAACAACTCAATGCTATAGGTCAAAAGCCCATACGACATTAAACATAAAAGACTTCTCAGTCATCTAATTAAACAAATTTCAGTCAATCATTAATAAGCAAGTCAATGTCAACCATTTTGCAAAATTAATCAAAGATCAATGACTAATATTAGTCAATTTCTCTATAAAACTAGACTCATTAATAAGGGAGTGGTGGGGGCAAAAAAAAAAAATACAATAGAGTGTTAAGGAAAGAGTCCAAAAGGTGGTAAATTCAGAAAGCATAGTCACACAATAAAAAATAAACATAAAGCATTAATAGAAGTTTGAGGAGTCAACTAACTTGGCACCAAGAAACTCAAATAAGCCATGTTTGAGCTACCACCCAAAAAGAGAGATCACCCTCTCTAGTAAGCCATAATGGGAATCAAGGTGCCCATAACATGACTATGCAACCTTTTGATTTCCTTTTCCTTTTATCCTTTCATTTTATGCAATTTTTCTTCAGTATAAATGAGTCATAATAAATCCATGATCATGATTAGGGTCAATATTAATAACTAAGTATTAAATTAAGGACACTATTCCATTGGTAAAAAACTCAATTACTTAAAGAAATTAATTTGTCACTTTAAAATCAAATAAACAAATTTTGTAGAGTCAAATTATTTCACATCACATAGTAACACTTCCAACTTTTACAAAATCTCTGAAGAAATATTTATTTGGCCAATATCATTACTTCCATTTAAAATTTACCTTTTATTAGTAAAAAATATAAAAATTAATAAATTTTTTAATTTATTTTAATTTTATTTGAGTGTTATATATATTAAAAAAATATAAAAAATTAAAATAGATAAAAAAAATAAAAAAAAGGTAAGAAAGTAAGTAGAAAAGCTCATATTGCTCAAGGAAGTTAATAAGGTCGATGAAAAGCCACCATTAATTATTTAAAAATAATCCAAAAAAATAGAAGGGAAGTTGTAACAAAACCCACTTAACTTGATCTACACAATGTCAAGGACAAAAGAATAGATGGAGGCTACGAAATGTTAAAATCGATGTGCCGAAAATAGTTACTTGCCACCATTGTCGCCGTACACCACAACTAGCATTGTTTGGCCTAAGATCCACATCAATCAAATCACCAAAGGCCAATCGATACATTGTTACGTCCAACGCATTCGAAAGTGGCAACAAATGCTCTTAATGCTTGCTCCTGGCTGTTGTACACCCTTTTTTAGTTGTCATCCCACCTTGAAATCACCACCTGTCAGTGCATCAGTGGCACTGATTGAGGCTTCAAAACCCACTACCTCTTTCACTTTCATCACTCGATACAACAATTTTGACAACTAGTGGTGCGCGAAATCAGCAACAATCAACTCAAGAGACTCATACCTTTCACCTTGATTAATAGATATTGGTGCCTTTGTGTCAATGACAATCAACATCTACGTACCACAAATCACCTAAAAAATCTCAAAAAATAAAAACATTTGAGATCTCCAAACACAATACCTAAGCCTAAGAATAGAAATCAAAGGGCATGCTTTCGACAATATTCAATTCAAAAGCTTAGAATGGAGTAGTGAAATAGTGAAGAAGATGAATAATAAAGACAATTAAAATGTGTGAAAGAAAGAAGAAAATGGGGTGTCTAGAAGTTGAAGAAAGGACAAGTGAAAAAGAAAAGGAAAATAAATGAATGAAAAAAGAAGAACAAAAAATAGGAATGGAGACAAAATAAGAAAAAATATGAAATAGGAAAAATGAAAAAAAATCATAAACAATAAGGAGAAAAAAAGAGAAAAATTGGACACAAAATTCCTCATAGTTGTACCATTACGAGACACTTTAGGTAAGCCTAAAAATATAAATCATTTTTACCATACAAATAAGTGTGTATTTTGATAAATTGTTATAAAAATAAAGATAAAATAAAGTATTAACAAGAAAGAGAGTAAAAATAAAAAAAAGTGAACAATAATACCATCGCTTGTGACAAGTATTTGAGTTAATTACAACCTTTGCCAAACATAACTAATCTCTCAAACTATAATAAATCCTAGTAAAGAAAATTGAGTCATTAAGGGTTACTAATTACACTTAAAATAATTGGTTGTGGCTCCAAAATTAATTAATGTACATTACAACACCCTTTTGCCCCCAATACACATTTTCCTCATAATGTAGAAAAGACAAAGGCACCAAATGCCACACCTCCCTTGACATTCACCAAAATCCCCGGCCTCCCATGGGTGGCTAGTTGTGACACCTTTAGTCCCCTCAAGCTCTTCATTAATAGTTCAAATTGGAGAAAGGTTTGAACAATAAGTCAAGGACAAGCTAATTGCATTCCATTGATCTCACTGTGAGGTTTTTGCACAGATGTCAATTAATCAGCTAGGAATTAACCTTGAGGTCATTATGTATAAACTATCTATGGATGAGAAACATCTACTTGTTTGGCATAAAAAGTGAAACACTTCACTTGAAATGTAATTTTCCATCAAAGATGAAATGGAAAGGCTAATAAAGGCTAACTTTATTCATAAGGTAATCTATCTAGAGTGGTAGGTGAATGTGGTCACAATGAGAAAACACAATGGAAAAATGGCAAAAGTGTGTGGACTTCAATGACTTTAATAAAGCCTACATGAAGGACAATTACTCCCTCCTATGTAAAGACTAACTTGCTGATAGAACATCTAGGCACAAGTTCCCAACATTCATGGTTGTATTCTTAAACTATAATCAAATACCCATATGCAGGCCTGACTAAGAGAAAAACACTTTCTTGATAGAGTGAGATTTATAATATTACAAGGTCATTTTTTTTGGGTTGAAGAATGTTGAATGACATACCAATGACTAGTGAACAAGATGTTTCAATCCCAAATACGTTGCAACATACAAGTGTATGTGGACGACAAGCTAGTGACGAGCCAAACATTGTCTTAGACCACGCCTAAGACTTAGAAAAGACTTTTGAGACATTCAACTAATATAGGATGAAGATCAACCCCTCAAATCATACCTTTAGGATGTAATTAGATAAGTTCTTGGGTTTCCTAGTCCTAAACAGACGAATTAAGGCCAAACTACAAAAGAAGCAATCCAAAGGCTCCCTTTGTCAAGATATGTCAATGACCTCCAAATGCTTATTAAGATGATGGTATGTCTCAACTGATTCATATCAAACTTAGGAGACAAACAAATCCCTTTCCTTTGGATCTTAAAAAAGACTACAAATTTTGATTGTATTGGTGAGTGCAAACAAGCCATCTAATAACTAAAGCAAACCTTGACCTTACTCATTCAACTACTTAGCAAGCTTGTCCCTAATGAAACACTTTATGTGCATTTAGTGGTTGAGCTTACTTTTGCTCTACAAGGAAGGCAAAATCCAAGAACTAGTCTATTATGTTAGTAAAGCCTTACAAGGAGCAAAAATGAGGTACATAAAGTTTGAAAAACTAGTACTTGCACTAGTGGTCATTATAAGAAAGTTGAGACCATACTTCCATACACATAGAATAATGGTCCTCACTAACATGAGATGGCATAAGAGTTGTTGCAATGCTTTATTAAGTGAGGAAGTTTGGCACTAACTTCTAATTTTACATTGCACTCAAAGCCTAATCCCTTATTGACTTTGTCAATGAATGCATGAGAGTTTTGGTGAAAGGATTCGAAAAGATAATTAGTTAGAATGGTGGGCATTACATGTGGACAAGTCCTTTGGTAAAGAAGGTAATGATGCTAGATTAGTTTTCTTGTGGCTAGTAGAGATCACATTAAAGTAGGCACTTAACATTAAGTTTCCTACCTCAAACAATAAGGTTAAGCTCAATGCCCTTATTATAGGAATGATGATCACACAAGTAATAAGGATAAAGTGACTTTAAATCTTTAACAACTTTAAACTTGTTGGATAGGTGAAAGGTAAATTTAAGGATAGGGGAGACTTCATGATCAAGTATTTGGCTAAGGTTTAGTTGATACACGTAGACATCAAACAAGAGGGTGTAACATTTATGCTCAAATGAGTCTTACAATCTAAAAAGTTGAGAGTATATACACTATCAAAAGGTTAATAAATCCTAGAGTTTAGACTTGATTAAGCCATGGTCTAAAAATGTTGAAAAAGCTTAGTTATAATGAAGCAATAGAGGAAGCTGTACCCATCGACCATAAGTCATCATGGATGGACCCTATCATCAAATACCTACAAACACACAATCTCTTAAAAGACAAGGTAGAGGCAAAGTGAGTATGCTAAAAAGCCACCAAATATGTTGTTTAAGATGGCTAGCAGTACAAGCACTCTTACAATCTTCCTCTAGTCCAATGTCTCACTTTGAGTGAAGCAGAATATGTCATGAAAAAATCCATGAAGGCATCTATGGAAACCATGAGGGAAACTACAAGCTAGCTGCCAATGCACCAAAACGAGGATTTTATTGGCCAACCATGAAAGAAGGCTCTAACACTGTGTCTAAAGATGCATTAATGCCAATGGTTCATTAATGTGTACCAACTCTTAGCAGTATAGCTCACACCTATTCTTGCCCCTTGGCCTTTTGCCCATAGGGGACATGACCTCATTGGCCTCTTCCCCCATGCTATAAGTGACAAAAATTTTGTGGTTGCTTCTATCATTTACTTCACAAAGTGGGTAGAAGTTAGGGCATTATTATCCATCATAAATATGCAAATTGAGAACTTTGTGTGGAAAAGCATCATCTATCACTTTAGAATCACCAGAGTATTAATCACAAATTATGGTAAGCAATTTGACAATGACACATCTAGAGTTTTCTGCACTAATATGAAAATTGGGCTAAAGATCATAACTGTTGAATATCCTTAATCTAATAGTCAAGTAAAGGTAACAAATAAAAGTATAATTCATAACCTTAAGTAACACTTGGAATGGAAAAATGGTTTATTGGCAAATGAGCTCTGGAAAATTTTGTGGGCCCATTATAGGATATTAAAAACCATAGCTAAGGATACTCCCTTTACCCTTGCATTCAAAATAGAGGTTATAGTCCTTGCAGAGATTGGAGAACCAAGCTATAGAACCCTTAATTGGATGAAGAAAGTAATAACTCTCAACTAAGTGACAACTAGGACTCTTTAAAGGAAAAGCAAGAACAAGCCTTTATGCAAATGGCAACTTACCAAAAGAAGATGGATTCATACCGTAACAAGAGGGTATAAGAGCATTTTTTGTTAAGGGGTTCCTTTTGCTTAAATGATAGGAAGCTATTAAAATTGACAAGGGAACTAGTAAGCTCTTGCCATATTGCATAGGTGCTTATCACATATCTAAAGAAATTGTCCTAGGAAGCTACAAACTCAAATAATTGGATAGATTGCTTGTACCAATGGGGTGGAACTTTGGCAACTCAACTTGAGGATGTGCTTCCATGGGCAAGATACCATTCCTTAAGTGCCTTAAAAAACAAATTATAATAACTCTCATGATTTGTAAGCACCTTTTTAAGTAATGAAGAAGTCATCCTTTTACTCATATACTTATCTTCATCTAAACAATAATAGCCTTACTTAAAAAGCTAGCTCACTTGAAAAAGTTAAACACCTATGAACCTCAATTATTAGCCAGTTTTGAAACTAGCCAATTTGCTATAGAATAAAATAAGCTGCTTGCAAAAAACTAGGCCTAACAAGTCTTTAATTGTCATTTGCTAAGGAATGAGTAGCTCAAATAGAGAACCCATTAAAAGTAATCCCATGAGAGCAATGATTGACCCATCTAGATAGGTAACTTATGAATAAAGTAAATTCATTGGAAAGATTGGGGACAAGAAAAATCACCTTTAAGAAATAGACATGCACTAAAAGCAAGCTTGCTATAAAGAGGTTGCATCTTAATATGAAGCATACATATCTAGCAATAGTTGTCTAGCATAAGAAGTAAGTACACTGGTCAAGATTGTGTCATGAAAGAAATGCGCACTTACAAATAATCAACTTACATAAAATAGTGAGCTCGTCATGAAAAGGTTACATAGTAAAGCAACATATGTACCACAAATTATTCTTCGAAGTACAAAGTAGTCATCCATGCAAGTGAGCAAACCCAAAGAATAATATAATCCTTAAAAGTCCATTTGTGATGTGAATAAAAATGTAAAAGAAATAAGTGCACTATTTTAGTGCACTTCTTTTAAGCCAACTCTTGATAAGGGCAAACAATGCAAAAGAGGGAACCACAAAAGCCTATTAACGAATAAATCATTTGCAACAACCTGCTCATAATAAAGGAAACATTGTTGCAAAAAGGAATGCAATAAAATCATACTCACCCTCCAAAAATTCCATTGAAAGTCTCCTTACTATAATCATGTTTGCAAAAAGTTGCATCAACATTTAGCCAAAAAGAGAAAAATAAAAAAGAGATATGAAAAAAAAATGTAAGGGAATAAAAAGGCAAAGTAAGGAAAACAAAGACATACAAGCAAGCAACTAGAAGTCTTAATAACAACAATCTTTTATTCATTGAAGATATGCATAGATTACAGACAGAATATGAAAAACCCAAAATGGTGCAATTATAGTTAAGTAAATCACTGGGAATTGAAGAAAATAACTTTAGTTGTTGATAAGGAAAAAATGAGAGGCAAGTGCAAAGGGCAAACTAGGCGAGAAGAAGAAGAACTAAAAGAATTAGATCGCATAGCATCTTTCCTAGTTGTAACTCTAATCTTTGTCACCCATCGTAGTAGACCCAAGCAATAAGTCCTTACCACCACCCCCCCCCCCCCCCCCACACACACACACACAAGCTAGCTATTCGTTAGATGACCAAGAAATTAATGGCAGGGTGGGCATAATGAGGCCTAATCTTTTGGTCAGCAAGAAAAAAGATGTTTGTTGTTTTAGGAGTGCAAATAAAAAAAAATATTTATAAAGTGTCTCTTATGACGACATTTTATATAAAAAATTAAAATAAGAAATAGAAGAATGAAAAACATTTAAAGTGAAAATATTCACAAAATCAAGCCATTTTTTTCCTTTTTGATTTCTGAAATTTTGAGTTTAGTTATTTATCACAAGAACTTAGCAGACCTGCTTTGTTGTTCCCTATCAACTTGCTTGGCAGCAGATTCAACGGCAGAAAATCCATGACTCCAACCTCCATGATATCCTTAATGTTCTGTCTTCAAATTCTTGTCGTAAAACTAATGAAAATAATATGTCACACAGAAGTACACCAATACTTTGAAGCACTCTCAAAAGTCTTATCATTAAGGTATTTATATTACTTAATACAAGAGCCATCAAAATACAAGAGAAAATGAATTTATTGAAATAAATGTAATGTTTTTTTATGGTAAAAAAAAGGTTGAGTTAATTTTTTAAAAAAGAAAAAATAAAAAATGAATAGTGTAAGTTTTGAAATTAGAAAAACAGTGGAACTAGATAACGGGAAGACACTGTTTTAGTTGTAAAGGACGAGAAAGGGATAAGAGAGAGGGAAGAACGTCTATTGAGGTAAGGATCAGTGCTACATCTGAAGAAATTTTTGGGGTGTGGAGGGAGAACAAGTGAGGGGGCAGACACAAGTGAAACTAGTGTTTGATTGGATGATGAATGTAAAGGTACCAAAGATGGAGATCCAATGGATCTAGAGTCACTAGTTAGAGGTGCTGTAGCTACTGTTAAAAGGGATTTTCCCAATGGATATTTGGTTGAAGGAGAAATTATGCCAAAGACGAGATCAGCAGATGCTGGGGCAGCAAATGATGCAAATTTAGGTGGAAGTGGTATGGAAAGGGGTCAGATGGTGAATCACATGGAATTGTTAATGTACATAATGAATCAATTAGTGTATGTAAGGGCAATGGCTCGTAGGGAAAGTAGACGTGCACAATTTCGCAATTGTCTCCTTTGGCGATGTCCCTACAGTTATTAGTTTCGATTGGCATCAGAATGGGTTAACTGATTTTAAACAGAGAATACTCAAGTCTATCCATGCAAGAAAATCTGTAGGATATCAAAAGCTAATGCTCCCAATCTATAATAATTTTGGCTTCATGCATATGTAGGCTTGATAGTTTTAGTTGCATGAGCAACGGATATAGTAGTAGCTATGCACATATGAACATAGATAGGTTGAATTGTTGGAGAACCTAACTTCTTTGGTATTTGAGCCATCACCAAGTTCTCCAGAAGGTGACCTTACTGATATGCTGTCTAGAATTGAAGCCGCAGAGGATTGCTTGCATATCAAACTTCAAGTATTGTTTCTTTGTTGTAATCCACTAGTTGTCCTTCAATTTTTAAGACTAATAGAGAGTTGTAATTGAACTTTAAAGTTCCTCTAGTTGGTTAGTGGGAGTATATAAATCCCATTCCTTTTTTTGTTTTTTCTATTTGTTGTTGCTATAATCACAAGTAGGTTGGTTTTTAAGTCATCTTTACTTGCTTTTTTGGTTAAGTAAAGTTAGCCATATCATGGTTAATTATTACATATGTATTGTATTAGAGTTTGAATCCTTAAAATACAAAGAAGATCAATGGAAGAGATATGGTCTTCTCTGTAACCTTCTGGTTTTCTGCTAAGTTTCATTGACAATGTTTCTTCGATAGAGTTGGGTTTGTTACTTTAGTGCCATTAAAGGTTTTAAGATCACTGAAAGGACCAAAACAAAGGAGAGACTTGAGAAATTTCATTCTAGAAACTAGAAACAAAACAACAACATAAAAGACTTGTTAGGCCTAGTTTCCTTCATTCTTCTCCCCTTCTTTCTTATTTACCCCAAATGATAAGAATAATAATAATAAGAAATTAAAAACAATGAATAATAATAGTGTTATAATGTGACTAGACTTTACAAATAATATGGATAGTTTTGCTTACACTTGTTCTTGGTCCTACAGTAGGCATTGGCAAGCCAATACAATCACAACCCTTTTTGTTGTGACCAAATTGATAGCATTGTTGGCACTACATCTCAACTCTTGTTCTTATTATCTTTCCATGCCTTTTAGGAGACTCACCCTTGTCCTTTCTCCTTGACTTCCATGGTTTGTTGTGCATTTGCTTTAATCGTGGAGGTGGCATCTTGCTGTTCACAACTGCAGGCGACATCTTGCACCCATTCAATGGATTAATAGCTTTATCATATGAGGCTAGATAAACAATCCATTTGTAACATTTGTCAAAAGATTCATCTAAGTTTGCTCTTTGATAATTGATACATGCCACAACATGTATACAATGGGATACCAATTAAGTCCCACACTTTGCAATGACAATTGTGTGATACAAGATTCATCATAAATTTATCATTATAAGATGAGACCTCAAATCTCAATGTCCCATTTGACTTCATAATACACATCCTTGACTAACATTTAATTTTCTCGAATTTCTTCCTTATAGTAGGGCAGAATACATTTCTTGATTGGACCATCAACTTCTTCTTTTCCCCAATCCTTTGCAACAATGTCACTCTTATATCCTCAAGTGTGTTGATAATGCCTTTACTCCTTGCATCCATAGTATACCCATTTAAACACTCCTAAACCCTTTGGCCAAGTACTTATAAAAGCTTTAATAAATTTGTGCACTTCCCTATTGGGGAAGTCATCATGAACTTCTAGACTTAACTTTTTCATTTCCTTCAATGCATCCTTGAATTCATACTTGTGCTTTTGACTGCTTTCCAAAAGCACTTCTTCAAAGTATGTCCCCTGAATTTCTTGTGCCAATTAGCATATACATGCCTCGCACAATTGTGATGCTTAGTAAGTGGTAGCATAGTTAAGATAGAACCACACAAACCCTACTTCACAATCAAAAAAATTATATTATACAGCAAATAATGTACAATAATTAAAATTAGTTGGCATATATACATCCAAAAAATATATAGCAAATAAAGCAATAATACACATACTTTCTATTTGTCACTTATAACTATCTAGTCAAGTCCATCATTAATCTTAAAATGGTTTGCCCAAAGATTCAAAAACAAACTTCAATTCACTCCATTAACCATTGTGACAACAACCCATACAATTGGATACATTTGGTTATTACCATCTTTTCCAATTGCACTCAATAAGGTTCCACCCAAAATGGTCTTTAAAAAACAACCATCCAAACCTATAAGTCTCTTACACCCTGCTAAAAAACCAGAATTCAAAGCATCAAAACCAATGTAGAATTTGAAAAATATAGGTTGTTCTTCTCTTGCATCATTCTCTAGCTTAAATATGATATCAAAATTTGTTAACATCAATTTAGCCTTATACTTTTTGGCCAACCACATTGTAGTCGCCTATTTAATTCCATAACTTTGCAACATGTATAAGTATCAAAAACTGCCTTTATCATGAAGGTTTTCTCTCTCTTTCCCTAAGTTGCATGCACTCTATATGCACATCCATCTATACATACTATGTCAATTCTCCAATCACAAGTCTTTTTCCATTTGATGGCATACCCATTGATGATCACATTTCTCTGTATACACTCTTTGAATTGGGCTATATCATCAATTCTCATCTTCGTTTTGAATGGTAGATCCTTGTGGTCATAACAAGGTTCCTATAAGTTGTAGTTGTTACTTCTTTTCCCATCTTTGCTATGAATATCCATATCATTCTCTTCACTACTAAATAGTACTTCAACACCACCATTAAAGTCATTATACTCACTATGCCATCCAACATGATTAGAAATCTTCTCAACATCACCCATAAAAATGTTAATAGTCCCTTTTCCCATGTGAACTTATGGTACAATTTCTACAAAAGCCTTATAGCTAAATCTATTAACATTCTTCAATCCTTTCCTTTTTCTCCTTACATTGACATGCTCTTTATCATTAGTCGACAGCTTGTCATCATTAAACTTGTCATTAGTGTTACTTTCATCATTAAGGATATAATCAGAATCATCTTCTTCTAAACTAACATTGTCTTGTGCAGCATATATTGTATCACCACCATATTGTTCAGTTTCCCAAATCTATTGTTCATGGTCATCATCAACTCTGGTAGCCTCAGCACATTCCTATTGATGTTACTCATTTTGCCCATTCTCACCAAAATGTTCTTCATTGTCTTCACATCATGTCTAACAAACTTGGTTTGAGCACACTCAACATTATGCTCTAGACTAGTTGGCACTTATGTGATAGCTTGGTTGACAACCCCATCCTTAACTTCATCTTCCATATTAACTACATTATCTACCTTCATAACACTACCACATTCAACATCATTCTCATTCACATCTTCAACTTGCTCTCTTAGCTCAATGCCACCTACAAACTGCATATCCTCAACAATTGTTGCTTCATCAACCCCATGTAAAACATATAGGTTGACAAGATGCTCTTACTTATCAGCCATTAGATTCACCATTTCTAGTAATGCCTTGTCACTTATCATACTTAGGGCCTACATTAACTTAAATGATTAGTTTAGGGGTCCGTACATATACCCAACTATGTTTTTATATGCATGATGTTAAACCAATTTTTCTATCCCCAGGATAGATAATGTGTTGGTTGTGATAGTTTTCAAGACCTTAACTTCACCCCCTTTCATACTTTATCTCAAAATACTTTTTCATGGTCCCACTATTATAAATTCAACTAGTAATAAATATCCTACATTGTCAAGGTTTACCAATTGGTAGTGTTTGATAGCCACAAACTTTATTTTGATTCTACGCTCTTATAAGCTTCAAAATTTATATTGTTAAAATTTTTTTTATTTTTGTAATGATAACCTAAGGGATCTTAAAGTACAAATGATGAATCTTCACACAAAGTTCTCAACAAGCTTCTTTGTTATAGAAGTCAATGCCTCTACTTTCACCTATTTTGTAATTAGTTCATGGTCACCATGACATATTTCCTTCCCTTTAAGGCTTCAAGAAATGCAAGAATAAAGTTTATCCCCCACTAAGCAAATGATCAAGGAGATGGAATTAAGGTGAGTTATGTGGATGGAAGTTGTGGAACATTGTTAAATTTCTTACATGTGTCACACTTACATATGAAATTTGCTGTAACATTATTCACTATCAATAAGTAGTACATTTGCTTTTAAGCTTTCATTGCCAAAGTTCAAATGCCCACATGATTTCTGCAAATGCTCACATGGATCTCTCTTGTACATATTTTCCTTCTTTTACCATTGGGCATTTCAATAACAAGAGAATGAAATACCAATTATACAATTTATCATCTTAAACAACGACATACTTTGCTACTTTATACTGTACTCATTTTGCCTCTAACTTGTAATTGCAAAGTTCTCCTATCTATAGGTATTTCACTATGGAGTACATCCAAAAGGGGCCATAGTCAAATTGAAATGTTGTTTCTACTCCCTTTTCATAACTAGCCTCTTTAATGTCACAATAAATGCAGTGTGTCTAACTTTAATTATTAGGCTTTGTTGGAATTTCCATCATGCATTTTCCTTAGAATTCTAAAATTGAGGGACTTGCATAATTGTCAATTTGACCATAATATCATTAAAAAAAGCTTGTATAGCTCAAACCTTATGCATGTATAGTATAATGGATTCCCCTTATGACTTGAATTGACCCTTCACTTGCCCATAATGAGATTGGAGTTGATGTGAATTTTGAGCTACTTGATCCCTTTGGCATAAGCCATTGTTCATTCCTAGGCCCAAGAACACCAAGTACACATAACTAACATCTTTGTTTAAAGAGCATAAATGTGTAACATTCATTCTTCAACTAGGTGACCTTCTTCATGGAGTTTCATCAAAGTCCATGCACTTATTTATAAAGTCCACAAGCCACTAGGCCTTCAAGAAAATTCTAGGCTATGTCAAACTCCCCCAATAAACTAAACATTAAAGTAAATGACATGCCACTTTAGTCCATTATAATAGCAATTAAAATGGTTGATTTATAAAGATAACTATTTGGTATGCTTAAAAGTATGGACATAACTTTCTCACTACAAGGACTCATGAGAAGGTGAACTTATCAAATTTCAATTATCTCGACTCACCCCCTATAAAGCCCTGTTAACATAGTATATCAATGGTTGTATCCAAATTTGTTCACAAGCGAGAACTAACCCCATAACTTATTAATTGATTGTTAGGTATAAGTATATGGTTCCCCAAAAATTGACTTGCATAGAAGTGGAATCAATGTCAAGTATTCCTTCAACTACTAGAAAGCATGCTCACACTCTACTATACACTCAAAATTTGACACTTTTTTAAAATTCAAAAGAAGGAAAGTTGCTTGTCCCTAGATTTCAATATGAATATGCTTAAGTGTGTGCTTGTCCCTAGATTTCAATATGAATATGCTTAAGTGTGTCAACATTTAGGAAAGGACTTAGACATCCTTAATAGTTTGGGAGCTATGTAATTTGTATATCAATTTGATCTTCTTGGGATTAGCTTTAATTCACCTATTTGACACCAAAAATCCTAAGAACTTCTTTGACTAAACTCTAAAAGCACACTTGGTGGGGTCATGCTCTCTATCTTATAATGGTTCAACTTCTTAAATTTATGTTCAAGATCAAAAATATGGTTTAAAGATGTCTAACTCTACACTAGCATGTCATCATTGTATAATTTCACATTTAGATGTATCTATCATTTGAACATTTCATTAAGCAGCCTTTAGTAGGTGGTGTTAGCACTTTTTAGACAAAAAGGCATAACCTTGTAACAATATGTTCCTTATTCAAAGATTAATGAAGTTTTTTAATTTCCAAGTTTTCTAATTGACCAATATTGACAACTCATGTCTAAATGTGTCATCAACTAATTGATTAATGCAAGGGGTAGCTATCCTTCTAGCACATTTTGTTCATATCTATGAAGTCAATAGTTATGTGCCACTTTTTATTATGCTTACCCATTGTAACCACATTTTCCAACCCCTTAAGGTACAAAATCTTACTGGTAAAATAATATTGTAGCAACTTTTTGACCTTTTTCTTTGATTCCTAATAACCTTTTGAGGGACTAATTGTGTTTCTTTGGTAGAAAGGGGATAGTTCTCAACCTTACCTAGCTTATGAACAATGACTTTTAGGTTGATCTCAAGTATATCTGCTAGCACCCAAGCAAAAACTTTAAGGTGTGCATGTGAGAAACTAATAATGTCATCCCTTAAGCCCACACGATGTTTGAGTTATGCATGCCTTTTGAAGATATTTTAACACAATTTTAGTATGTTGGTGCATCTAGAAAACAATATATATGATGATTCAATAATAAATGTATTGTTTCTTTTTTCTTCTATTATGGGTGAAAATACTAAAAAGAATAACCATAACATATTTTAATTAATGATACCCAAAAAATTGTTTAGTAAATTTTATTCTTAAAGATTCATCAAAATAAATTATAAGTATGAAACTTGGTAAAGACTTAAGCCTAGGCCTAGATTCTGGCCCAAAACCTAGCCAGCTCACTCTCTTCCCATGATCAGGCTTGTTATTGAGCTCACCACACAATCCTAACTTCCAACAGCTAGGACCTTCCACCCAAAGCAAGTCTCAATAGGTCTAACCAATCATCCCATCAACATTAAAACCTCACTAGCTAAAATACATATAAGAGAGGCCTAAAAATCTCCAACACAAAGTGACTCTAAGTCATTCTCACTCTACATTAGGGCCCAAACAATGTAGGGGAAGACATATTCCTTGTCTAAATCGCTTATTTACTAACTTGAGCATTGAATTTCTTATGTTGAGGAGCACCTCTTGCTATAGTTTTCTTTTATCTTGCAAGCCTCAAATCTCAAGTGTAAGCTGTAGCTAGAACTCTGGCTAGTATCCCCATTATGTGGCATCATATGTAAGAATGATGGCACATCTTGTGTCTCTTCTCTCCTTTACATGATTGTGGTCCTCGACTGAGATGTTGCAACATCCAGCTTTTACTTTTGAGAATTGCAGCATAAATAGAGCCCTACAAGCTTCCACACTTCCCACATTCTTCATCATCACCATGGGATGCATCAAACTTTATGTCATCACCTTAGAATTGCCATTCAAACCCTTATTTCTTGCTCACTTTGACTACAATGTCAAATCCTTATTATACTAGAGTGGTCCATGCTTCAACCAGCCATGCACTAAAAGTAGCATTGACAAACAAGTTAGGTTCCCTCAAAAGTTGCTTATAATCCTTGAACAACATCCTTCATGTGTTCCTTCCTGCACAAGGCACCCATGGGTCAGTAGCCTTGGAGAATCCAATGGCAGCAAATTGACACCAGCACCAAGAGGAGCATAATGTTGGGGGTGGTGGAGAAAAAAGTCAATTGCATGGCCTTAAAGTTAACATAGAGCAAAACTTGGTGAGAGGCTTGTGACCTTAGAAGGGAAGGTGAGATGCCATGAGCAAGCACCCTCTAGAAAGAGTGTCACTTAGACCTCAGACCAGAACCAATCAGCAAGTACTCATTAAGAATTGAAAGAACCTCCACTTGACTCATCTCAAGGACCATGACAACATCAGTAGGTGTTCCAAAACTTATCTTATGTGTCACAACCAAGTGTTAGAAATCACAGCAAGAGGAAGTAGTGGTATCACAGAGGGCCACCTCCCCCTAAAATGAAACTAATTGATTGCCTAGCAACTAAAGGACATGCAAGAGCAAATTTTAGCATCATGGAACCCCCACATGCAACAGCTAAAAAATCTTTTGAAAGTCCTGAACTCCCTCTTTCTAAGGAGTTTAAGGATGCTCTGATACAAGACAAACCCCCCACAATGCACATATACAATGAGACTCAAGACCTCATTGAGCCCTAGAGCCGATTTAGGATGCATGTGATGTTGCATGCAACCTCAAAAGCATCCATATGCAAAGCCTTTTCTACCATACTAAGGGGTGCTGCAAAATGCTTGTACTCCAAGCACATGCTCTACTCCATCAAGAGCACAGAAGAGTTTGGGAAATAGTTCACCATTAGGTTCATCAGGAGCAAAAGACATAGGAAAATTTCCTTATCTATTATTCTAATTTGACAAAAGCCAAATAAGTCACTCAAGGACTACATCATCAGGGTCAACACTGCCATTATGGACATAGGGGACTTGAAACTAGAAAAGGATATGGTCATCCCTATAGGTAGCTTACAAGGATCTAAATTCACCTACACTTTGGGCAAAACATCACCCAAAAATTTTGCAAAACTCATGCCATGGGCCGAGAGATTCATTAGTGTAAATGAGGCCAATAAGGCCCAATGCAAAATCGATAAATCTTGGGTCACCCATGCTCAACCTAAGAAAGAGTCAAAGAAAAACTTTGAAGTGTGAGCAATAGAAATCTCTTAGCTGTCCTCAAAGTGAGATTATTGAAGTGAAAGCCCAAAAAGTTGTTGATATATCAATTATATCACTGTCATTTTTGCCTTGTTACAAAACACTTTTGAAAATCCAAGATAAAAGCATAGTTGCCTAACCACCACAAAATGAAAACATATCCATGCCTTTGTGGCATGAAGAAGTATTGTCACTTCCATAAGGGCCATGACCACAACACAAATGCTTGAAACAAGCAATGAGATGAAGTGAGGAGTCTAAATAAGAAAGGCTAGCTATAGTTGTTCATCAATAATGCCTCTTAAATATTATGCTAGCCATGTTGATGAGTCCTAACTTGATTGTAGAAATTGTGATAAGCCAAGGAGGTCCACCATTGTATTGATTATCATAGAGAAAAATGTAGCTCATCCCATAAGTAAAGGTTAGACCAAAGCACTATTAATATGATATTTAGAGGACCAACCATGGATGGAGGACTCATAGCTTCATGAGAGTTACATTCTCTCAAGGTCCTAAATATCCAAAGCAATAGAGATCACAAGGATGAGAATGATTTGCTCATCATCTTTATGGAGGACGATTTAAAAGAAGTGGAGTACCCTTAGGACAACCTTCTAGTCATATTGCTAAATGTGGATGGCTTTAACATCAAATCAGTTGTTGGCACAAGGAGTTCAATCAAAATAGTGTATTCATATCCCTTCAAGTAAATGAAGATCCTTTGAGCTGAGCTCAAAATTCCTACTCTTTTTTTTTTCTTTGTATAGATTTTTAGGAGAGCTTGTCCCTTGATGGAAACATTGAGTTGCCTATGACCATTGGCTCTACACTATGGACAAGTAAATTCATACTCTAGCTAGTAGTGGTGAATCTTCCATTTTTATACTACACAATTGAGACTTCATGTGCTCAATGCCATCAAAGCAATAAAGCAATTTAAGATAAAGTTCTCCATCTCACATGACATAAGCTAGGTCAAAGGCAAGCAAAAGCAAGGATGCAAACTATAAGTCACCTAAATAACAAAATGAGAAAAAAAGCCTATTGTAGTTGTGAGCTTAGATTAATGACATAATGAGTGAGAAAAGGGAGGGATAATAACTAAAGGGCTTGCTGAAATCCATTTTGTTGTACCCTATTTTATCCACCCTAATTAAAGAGGGCCTTGCACTCACACTTATAATATGGTGCACATGGGGTTTATTTGCAAATTACATTTAGTTTGCAAGTTGTGCTTTTGGACATAGAAAATGGAAAAAAAAAAAGCAATAAGTAGCAAAAATAAAACATCCAAAAAATAAGAAAAAATAATTATATTGCTCCAAATTAGTTTATATAGTCTAATGTGCCTTAAAAGAAAGTGTGAGTAACCCTTTAGGTTTTCAGACTAAACCCCAAGGTAGAAATTGCTCATGGATACAAGTCATATCAACTAACCACAAAAGGGGGGCCTCACCTTCTCAAAGACATTAGATTAAGCATCTAAGTGCAACAATATCAATCTATCAGCCCTTTTTGCAAGGCCTAATAGCTTGTTCTAAGTGCAAATCCTACCGGTCAAAAGCCCACACAACATTAAACATAAAAAATCAATCTTAATCATCTAATTAAAGTACTCTCAACTACTTATCAAAAAGCAAGTCAATTTACCTTGTCCAACAAATGTAGTCAAAGATCAACAACTGACATCAAACCAAATTTTTATAAAAGCCAACCTTATTAATGAGGGAGTGAAGGAGGTAAAAAATTCCAATAGCTGCCAAAAAAATAGTCCAAAAGGAAGTAAATTAGGAGAGTAAAGTCATGTGAGAGAAAGTAATCATAGAGCATTAATAGGACTTTAAGGAGCTAACTAAGTTGGCACTAAGAAACTCAACCAAGCTAATATATCCAAGCCCCTCCACCTAAAGCCACTAAAAAGGAGCAAAGGCAACTACATAGTCTCATCACAAAAGTGGCCCAAAGCCATGTTTGAGCTACCAACTGAAAAGAGTTATTACACTCTCCAATCAACCATAATGGTAACCAAGGTATCCACAACATGACTATACAACCTTTCAATTCCCATTTCCTTTTATCCTTTTTCATTTTATGATAAAGAGAGAAAATAAAGTATCAAAAGGAAAAAGCATAACAATAAAAATGAGTGAATAGTGGTACTATTGCTTATGATGGGCATTTGGGTTGGTTGCTGCCTTTACCAAATAAAAACAATTTCCCAAACCCTAACGGATCTTGGTAAAGTAGATCGAGTCATATAATGTTGTTGGGCATTTGGGTTGGTTGCTGCCTTTACCAAAAAAAAAAAATAATTTCCCAAACCCTAACGGATCTTGGTAGAGTAGATTGAGTCATTATAATGTTCCAATCACACCTAAAATGATTAGTGGTGACTCTAAAGTCAATCGATATTCATTATAATGCCCCTGCTACCCCTAACACACATTTTCCTCAAAAATGCAAGAAAGACAAACATGCTGAATCTTACACCTCCCTCTATGTCCATCAAGCTCCTGGCCTCCCTCAGATGGCCCATCACAACAGCTTGAACACTCAACTAGGGATTTCACCTGAGAGATTGGTTGTTTTAACTTACTTCATTTATAAGCTTTTAGTTATTTACTATCTGATTCTTGATTTATTTCTCTCATATTTATGACAATTATTTGTATCATAACCTTGACTGCACACACTCACTAAAGCTTGAAACTTGACCTTTACCCTTAATAGCATGGACAAGGGAGAGTACAAGTCCTTCATAAAGCCTATGGCTTTTATATAGGATAGTACTGAAATCTCTTACTCAAATCAATGACTCTTATTGAAGCCATGAATGATGACTGGGGAACATTTTGGGGACCTTTGACCTAATTTAAATCCATTCAACCACACATCTATTGTTAAACCTATAAAGTCATCTGCATATTAGATCTATCCCTTATAGAATAAGAAGCTGAGATATTCTCACCCTAATCATCACATCATGCATTTCTTTTACTCTTAATTTATTGTGTTACTTTAACAGTTTATATTTTATCCACTTCATATTGACACATTTCATTTTTTTTTTTATCTTGTTTTCTTTCTTGTATCATCCCAAATAAATCATTTTGGAAAGCATTCATAGCCAAAAGTGTTGTCATTCTCCCAAACCTTAAGTCTAGTTAGCATGATTATCATTGAATACACCTACAGTCATGTCAAGACATGTTTTAAGAACCTTTAGAGTCAAGCCAAAAAGTTTAGGACATAAGGGCAAATGTAACAAATCATGCTCAACTACTACATCCCCTCCAACTTACTTTAAACTAGAACAAAGCTCTCCAATAGGAGGATACTCGCTTTCAAGAGAAGTTAGTGAATGCAAATACCACACTTTTCACCAAACAAGAGACTCACACTACACAGACAAGTATGCTTCTTTAAGAAAGCTTAAGTTTGGCCCATCAAGTGAATCTACTCGTACAAGATAACCAAAGTGAGGCATAACAAATAGGGTCACTTACTCAAGGATTTCAAGGATTGGCTACTCAAGACACTACATTTGGGAGTTGACCCTCTAGCTTTAGTAGATAGTCACTTATCAACACACCCTAAAACTCAAATGTCATAGTGGGTTAGAGGAGTAGCAAGTAAAGTAAGAGCCATTGTAGATAAAGCTAGAGAACTATGGGCTAATCCCTCCACTTCATTCATTCAATGAATGACATGAGATATTCCTTAAACAATCCTTTAGACATTATGAATTCATCTCTAATTTTGTGTGAAAGTCTAATTTACAGTTACTACCAAGTCCTCCACTTTTTGAATTGTAAATATGAAAGGGAAGGGATGATCTTAAGCCTATGACTAACCCCACTAAAATGTCTTTTCACTTTTGACCCTATAATTTAAAAAGAAAAACAAACTCTTTTATCCTATTATGACAAAATGCTGGGAAGCACACAAGAAGCTTTGTTGATTTTGTAATCATTGAATAAAGAATTGACAAGAGAATCTAAAAGGGAAAAATTATTGATGCTTCTATTGATGTTGCAACCTGTAAGAAAATTAGGGTAAACAAAAGGAAAGAAGGTAAGGTTTAAGTGACTAAATATGACAATCAATTTGTACCCTACTCCATATATCAACTATTTGGTAGTCCATAAAGGCAGTTTACTCCTCAATAGTCATATTAGTCTTATGATCTGACAACCTTGTTTTCAGTTTTTAATCCTTAACCATGATTCTCACAAACAAATGTACACATACCAATATCATTGGGCAATTACGCTAAGACCCGAATTTCTTTGAGATTTGTGTGATTAAGATGCCATTTTGGCAAAACCCACTTTCTCGCCATAAAAAAAACCTGACATTGCCAAAAATATTTCACTTAATTGCTTATACCCTATCTCCTCCAAGGCTTTGTGACTCTTGCCAAAACAATGAACAAGCCACTGGGATTATAGTCTTTCGATTGACTCCTAAAATGGGACATCAACACCAAATTTAGCACCCTTAGCATCATCTAACATCACAAAATTTAGGGCATCAGCAAAAGTGAGAGGTGGTACAACTCAGAGTATGTAGGCAAGTTTTAGCAAAAGAAAGGAAAAGCTAGTACAATCACAAATGAGGCCAAGGAGATCCCTCCTCAAAGTGTGAAAGGGTAAGGTCATCCAATAGATAGAATCTTGAGCCTAGGGAAAATGCTATTGACAAGGATGAAAGAATATTTCTCAAATACATCAAGCAAAGTAAGTACATTATAGTCTACTAGCTTAGTCAAACTCTAGCCATAATCTCAATGCTCTCTTGGCTAATGAAATCTAAATGTTATCATAAGTCATTGCTGCATATGTTTCTCCTGACATTTTCTTGGCTACCTTTGACCACATCATCCATAACATCATGACAAGTAATTGCATCTTAATTTTGGATGAAAGAATTCCAATCAAGGGGCATAAACACACCAAGACATTGTATATTTTGGTCATTTGTTATAGTTGCAATGTGTTACATGTCCTCATTGACAACAAATCATCCTTAAATGTCATGCCCAAAGACATTTTGGAGCAATAGCCAATTTACATTGCCATCATAATGCCCAACCATATGATTGTTTCAGAATTTGATGGTATAAAATATGAAGTCATAGGGATAGTTGAGCTCCCAATATAGTTAGGGCCATGCACTTTCAACATGTCCTTTTAGATCATGGACATTAAGACTACCTATAGTTACTTGTTGAGTCACCCATGGATTCATGTAGCAAGAGCCATTCCCTCCACCTTAAACCAAAAGGTGATGTTCATTATAAGTGATTGGCTAATCAAATTCTGGGTAGAATATGATTTGATTATCTCTAAACTCTCAATAATGCCTTAAGTTAAGGCAAGTGAAGAACATTAGGACACACACTTTAGTCCTTCAAAATTATGAACATGAAACCTTTGTTAAAGGAGTTAATCCTTAAAATGCCACCCTTACCATCTTAAGCATTGTTTTATGTAGTCAAAGTAATAATGAAAAATGGTTACCATCCAAGTAAAGGAATCAAAAAGCATCTTCAAGGCATTACCACTCTTGTACAACCCAATGGACAACAAGACCACTTTGGGGCTGAAGATTGGCCTAGGTACGACAATGATATTTAAGGGTACTTGGAAGATGAGGTAATCAACCTCACATTTCTCCTTACTCACCACTTTAAGAGTGTAGGGTTCATTAATCAAACCCATGATAACTCTCACATACTAGCTAAAGCCATTGAGCTCAACACACTAAAATTTCACATGATTACTAAAAAGGATAAAAAGGGTTACTCCAAACCTTAGTCATCTAACCATAAACCTATACACCATTGTAAGTAACTGGTAAATTTAGGAGATTCCTCAATCACTTAAGTCTCAAGCAAAGTAAGGTAACCTAAACCCCTTTCTTGTTGATGCCAATGGCATTAAGGGGAAGCTATGCAACAAAATAGATGACCTTTTATCATATGTTAGCCAATAATAAATTTATGTTACTTACACATATAATATTAGCCTTATCATCTTTTCAACATCTACTCTTATATCCATATGAACTATCTTAACAATATTTGTTTATCTCCTATGACCTCTTATCTATCATCTAAGGTATCTAAAATCAAGGCTAATAATTTAGTTAGTGCTAACCTTGAGACTAAATCCAAAAATACCTTTGATGTGCTAACCCAAGTTGATGCAAACATTGAAGAAATCCTAATAAATCTCTAATGCTTGATCAGATAGGAAGAGAAACAATCCACAACCAAGAAAGAACTAGTTAGCAAGTTAACTTTGGCATTATAGCATATTTGTGGGAAGTAAAAAATCAACCCTAAACATTCTCTAGAAAATAGATAGGGCATGATTCAATTACTTAAATAATACATAGATGTATTTTCTTGGTCATACTAGGACATGTCGTGCCTAAACATTGATATAGTGATGCATAAACTCCCTTTCAAGCCAAAGTGCAAATCCACTTGGTAAAGGCTTAGGGGAATGAATCATGATGTTATCCTTTTAAAGATCAAGGAGAAGGTCTAGAAGTAGTTAGATGCTGACTTCCTCCAAGTGGTGGACTACCTAGAATAGGTTGCCAACATTGTGCCAATACCAAAGAATGATGGAAAGGTCCATATGTATGTCGACTATAAAGATTTGAATAAAGCAAACCTTGAGATAACTTCCATTTACCACACATCGATATCCTCGTGGACAACATTGTTGGACATTCAATGTTTTCCTTCATAGATGGCATCTTAGGTTATAATCAAATCAGGATGGCACCCAAAGACATGTAGAAAACCACATTTGTCAGAATATAAGGCATGTTTTACTACAAAGTCATGCCATTTGGCCTCCAAAAAATGCAAGCACTTATCAAAGAGCCAAGATCAGCACACAACTTTGTTCCATACTGGCAAAAAATGAATGGGGCAATCAAAGCAATAAACAAATATCTCAAGTGAATCATTGAAAAGTCATAGTTATATACAATGATTGGCATAAGATGCTACCTTTTGTGCTGCATGCATACTGCAATATAATGTGAACCTACACAAAGGCAACCTTATTTACATTGGTCTATGGGATTAAGGTAGTCTTGTCATAGAAGTTAAAATCCCTTCCTTAAGGTTCTAATAGAAGTAGAGCTAAAAGTGGTGATATGGGTTAGAGTCAAATATAAGTAGGTGAATTTCATTGATGTAAAGATGTTAAGTGCAATATGCCATGGATAGCTCTACTAACATCAAATAAGTTGAGCCCATGCAAAGAAAATGCATCCCTAACATTTGAAAGATGGGAACTTGGTCCTAAAAAAGAGTTTTAGCAAATTAGAGTGATCTATAGGACAAGTGAGCACTAAACTATGAAGATTCTTTTTTGGTGAAAAGGGCATTTTTAGGTGGTGCACTAATCCTAATAGACATGGATAATGAAAGTATGCCAAATCTCATAAACTTTAACACAATTAGAAAGTACTTTGCCTAAGCCGAAGTCAAGAGTAAAGTCAACTGACAATGATGCAAGACAAAACATAATGAAGGAGATCAAAAAGGATGTTAGACATGACATGATACATAAGGTTTTTACACAAAGAACATCTAGACCAAGCTTAGGCCAAGTTGCTAGTTATACCATCAACCTTCATGAACCTCAACAACAGTCTAGTTGCTTTACAACAACTTTTTCCATTATTGCATTATCTCCCTTGACTCAAGACAATAATTTCCTTGCAACTAACCTTATGAATAATAATTGTCTTTTGAACCCTAACATGAATGCAATTTGATCTAATCATATTTATTTAGATACCATGTGCCAATGGACATTTTGAAATAATGAAAGCATAGATTACATTTCTTTGTTTAAAATTCTTAGGGATACAACAAGTTCTTTAAAGGCCAATATCCAAAATACCAAGTAGAACCAAATGCTAAAGATGAGACTAAGTTAACAAGCAAGCAAACCAAATGTTCTCCATTAAAAATCAAAAAAGAAGCTTTGCTTGCGTGACATTTTAAAAAGCATAAAAGCTTTAAGTAATATGATAAAGACAAAGCAAAGTCAAAAGGCATGATGAAGAGAAAGAACCTAGAATAATAAATGACACTTATTATGATAAGCTAAAATCAATTGTCTTTGTGAAAACATCCACAAAATAATACAAACAAGTGAGGGAAAACTCTAAGTAATATTATGCTAGTATAAGCGACCATAACCAATGAAACCTATAACCCTAGGCATGTTTGAGAATGCGTCTTGCATTGGTGACCAAAGCCAACCATCTTGAACAAATCCAAGCCATATACCTATATATTTTATGGAATTTGGATGCATTTCACATTAGCAACTTAAGCCAAAAGGTAATGCAACCATCTCAAACAAGTAAAGGCTACATGTCGACAATTTTAGAGAATTCCAACATTAAATGATAGTTGAAAGTAATTTTGTATGAGATTTGAATGCATCTTACATTTATAACCTGAGATGAAGGGTAATGTAGCTACATAAACAAGTATAAGCAACACATCAGCTTACTTCACAATTTTCATTGTAAATGGCAAATTTACATGAACTTAAGGTCATGTCTTGCATCGGCAACTCAAGCCAAAGGGTAATGCAACCACCTTAATTAAGCTCAAATGACACATCAATATATCTCACACACCGTAATCAAAGACTTTATTTGTACCACCTAATGCATGCCACAAAATCCTCACATATAATGAGGACAAATTCCCTAGTGAAACTATCCATTATGCCCTAAAAAATTTCCTAGTGGAGCTATCAGTTAAACTACCACTCACAATAATCTCTAGTGGAGAATAAAGCAACTTCTGGCAATATCATAAGTCTCCTAATAGGACTTTCATTCTATAATCACTAACAAAACTACCATAACATACAAATAATAGTCAACTACTTTGAGTTAGCTCATCATACATCAACCATTGGCATGTAGGCATTACTATATAGGCATTTGAAAGGTGAACAAAATAGGAATCCAAGAAAGTTTATTGTTCCTTTGTGCTAAAGCAACTCAAAAAGATGGGCAACTGTTGTACCCTTATTTTATTTGCCTTAATTAAGGAAGATCTAACACTCATACTCATAATTTGGCATGTATAAGGATTATACATAAATTGCATTGGGGTTATAGGTTATGCATTTGGAAGTAGAAAAAGTAGAAAAGCAAAAAGCTAAAAAAATAAAATGATCAAAAATGCAAAAAAAAATTATATTGCTACATTTTAGTTTATACAATCCATTATACAATGTATAGCCATTTCAAAAGAAAGAGCCAACAACCCTTCAAGTTCTCAAACTAAACACCAATTCAAAAATTCCTTATAAATATAAGTTGCATCATCAAACCACAAAGTGGACCCCTTTCCTTTTCAAAGACCTCAAGACCCTAGACCAAGCATCTAAGTGCAATGATATCAATCCATCAACCCTTTCTACAATAACCTACAACTTAATCCAAATGCAAATCTTATAAGTCAAATGTTGACACAACACTAAACATAAAAGATAGTCTCAATCACTAGATCAATCTGATTTTAGTTGCTCATCAACAAGTCAATCTACACTATTTAGTAAAAGTAATCAAAGATCAATGACTGACATTAGGTCAATTTGTCAATAAAAGTAGCCTTATTGATGAGGGAATGGGGGGCCAAATATATATATATATATATATATAATTGAGTGTCAAGGAAAGATTCCAAAAGGCAACAAATTAGGAGAGCATAGTCACATAAGAGAAAGTAAGCATAGAGCATTAATAAGTGTTTAAGGAGTGAATTAATTTAGCACAAAGAAACTTAACTAAGCCTTGTTGGAGTTGCCACCCAAAAAAGGAGATCACACTCTCTAGTAAGCCATTATAGGAACTAAGGTATCCATAATAAGACAACTATATAGCCCTTTAATTTCCTTTTCCTTTTATCCTTTCCAATTTTTGACATATTTCCAAGACATTCATCAACTTAAATGAGCCATAATAAACCTATAGTCAAGATCAAGGTAAATATTAATAGCTAAGTATCAAATCAAAAACACTATTCCACTAACAAAAACTTAAATGCTGAAAGGAGTTAATTTAGCCCATTGAAATCAAATAAATAAATTCATTAGAGACATTATTTCACATCACACACCAGCACTTCCAACTTTTACAAAATCAGTAAAGAAACACTTATTTAGGCATTCAACCTGATTCACCCTCTATCAATGAGGAATGTAAGAATTATCAAGTTTTTAGTTTATTTTCCTTTTTATTCCAGTGTTATATATACTGTGAAAAAGGCATAAAGATAATCAAAATAAGCACAAAAAAATTAGAAAAAAAAAGAGGTAAGAAAGCATGTAGAGAAGCTAATATTGCTCTAGGAAGTTTATGAAGGTTGCTAGAAAGCCACCATCAGTTGTTGAAAGATGACTGAAAAATGACCAAAAAAATAGAAGGGAAGCTATCAACCAAACCAACTTAGCTTGATCTACACATTGCCAAAGATAGAAGAACAAATTAAGGCCAAAAAACATGAAAATTGATGAGCCAAGAATGGTTGTAGTTATCATCACTACCATACACACCATTGATTGGTGTCAGTTTGGCCTAAAACTCACATCAATCAAATTACTATTGGCCAATCTATCCATGAGTAGATCCAACACATAGGAAAGGTCAGCAATAAATGCTCTTAACACTTATTACAAGCCACCACACATTTGCTTATTGGTTGTTGTCTTGCCTTAAAATCACCACTTGTCAATACATTAATGGTGAAGATAAAGGCTCCAAGGCCCATTACCTCTTAACTTTAATCCCACCATATGCTAATTCTAACAACTAGTCATTCATAATGTTAGTGATAATGAACTTAAGAGATTGTGACACATCAATGTACCTCACTCCTCATTTAAAGGTCATTGGTTTCTTGATGTTTATGATAGTAAACATCCCACACACCATAAATCATCTAACAAAACTCAAAAAGAAAAAAAAAACCACTTGAGAGCTCTAATCACAACACCTAAGCCCAAGAATAAAAATCAAAGGGCATGATTTTGGCAATATTCAATCCAAAAAGCTTAAAATGAAGTCATGAAAGTGTGATGAAGATGAACATTAAAGGATAATTAAAATGGGACAAAGAAATAAGAAAGTAAGGCAACTAGACACTAAGGAAAGGACAAGCCAAAAAGAATTATAAAATAAATGAAAAAAAAGGAACAAAAATAAAAAAATGAAATAGGAAAAATGACTAAAATAAAAAATCATGAAAAAATTAGGAGGAAGAAAAAGGGAAAAATTTGACACAAAGTTCCTAGTTACACAACCATTTCATGGCACTTTAGGTGATTCTACAAACATAAATCATCTCTACTATACAAATGAGCATGTTTTGAGAGGTAGTCGTAAAAACAAAGAGAGAAAATAAAGTATTAACAAAAAAATCGTGAAAATAAAAATGAGTGAAAATAGTATTATCACTTATGACAAGTGTTTGGGTTGGCTGTGGCCTTCACTAAGCAAAATTAATCTCTTGAACCTTGACAAATCCTTGTAAAATAGACTGAGTCACTGTGGTATTCTAATTACACTTAAAATATTTGGTGGCAGCTCCAAAATTAACTGACGTGCATTACAATGTCCCTACTACCCCTAACACTGATTTTTCTCATCAAAGCAGAAAAGTCAAAGGCATCAAACATTATGCCTCTCTCTACATTAGCCAAGCTCCCTAGCCTACCTTGGGTAACCAATCATAACACCTTTAGTCCAATCAAACTCCTTATGAATAGTCCAAATTGGAGAAAGGCTTGAACGACTAGTTAAGGATGAATTAATTACATTCCTTTGATCTTGTTTAGAAGCCTTTGCATAGATCTTAATTGATCTACTTGGAATTAACCTTAAGGCCATTATGTATAAACTATCTATAGATGAGAAACATCCACTTGTCTAGTAGAAAAAGATAAACATATCACTTGAAAAGTGGTTTTCCATCAAAGAGAAATTAGAAAGGCTAATAAAAGCTAACTTCATTTGTGAGGTAGTATGTCTAGAGTGGTAGGTGAAGTTGGTCATGGTTGAAAAACATGATGGAAAAAATGGCAAATGTGTGTAGACTCCATTGATCTCAGTAAAGCATGTGTGAAGGATAGTTATCCCCTCCCACATATATACCAGCTCATTAATGGAACATCTAGGCACGAGCCCCTAACATTCATGGTTGCATTCTTAATGTATAATCAAATTCCCATATTTGTGCCTAACCAAGAGAAAAGTCAACTAGTGAACAAGATATTTCAATCCCAAATCAGCCACAGCATGGAAGTGTACGTGGA
Organism: Rhizophora mangle; assembly: GCA_037832345.1. Lineage (NCBI taxonomy): Eukaryota > Viridiplantae > Streptophyta > Magnoliopsida > Malpighiales > Rhizophoraceae > Rhizophora > Rhizophora mangle. Next base: position 3,496,288 of record JBAPLJ010001465.1, read on the forward strand.
TGACAAGCTAGTGAAAAGCCAAGCATTATCTTAGACCATGTCTAAGATTTTGAAGAGACATTCATGACATTCAACCAATACAAGATGAAGAGCAACCTCTCAAAATGTACCTCTAGGATGTAGTTAGAAAGGTTCTTAGGTATTCTAGTCTTAAACAGAGGGATTAAGGCAAAACTAGAAAAAGAGCAATCTAAAGGCTCCCTTTGTCAAGATTTTTCAAAGACCTCCAAATGCTCACAAGGATGAAGGCATATGTCAACTAATTTATATCAAGATTAAGGGATGAACAAATCCCTTTCCTTTGGATCTTAAAAAGGACTACAAATTTTGAGTGGACTAGTAAGTGTGATCAAGCCTTCCAAGAACTAAAGTAGTACTTAACCTCACTCATTCATACTACTTAGCAAGCCTATAACTAGCAAAACACTTTATGTGTATTTAGTGGTTAATTAATGGTGAAATCCAAAGACTAGTCTACTATGAGGAAGGTAAAATCCAAAGACTAGTCTACAATGTCAACAAAGCCCTACAAGGAGCACAAATGAGGTACCCAAAATTTGACAAACTAGCACTTCCATTGATGGTCACTACAAGAATGTTAAGACATACTTCCAAGCACATAGAATAATGGTCCCTATTGACTAACATTTTAAGATGGTCTTACCTTAACCCAAGGTGGCATGAGAGTTGTTGCAATGGTTCTTTAAGCTAGGAAAGTTTGACATTAACTTCTAATTTTTTATTGCAATCAAAGTCTAATGCCTTGTTAACATTATTAATGAATGCATGAGCTTTAGTGAAAGCATTCAAAAAATAATTAGTCAAAAGGGTAGGTGCTATATGTGGACTGGTCCTTTGGTAATGAAGGTAATAATACTAGATTAGTTTTCTCATGGCTAGTAGAGATCACATTAGAGTAGGCAAACAACTTTGAGTTTCCTACCTTAAACAATAAGGCTAAGCTCAAGTCCCTCATTAGAAGAATGAAGATCACACAAGCAATAAGGATAAAGTGACTTCAAATCTTTAGTGACTTTGAACATGTTGTTGGAAAGGTCAAAGGTAAAGTTAAGGCTAAAGAGACTCCATGATCAAGTATTTGGCTAAGGGTTGGTTGAAATAAGCAGATATCAAGCAAAAGGGGGTAACATTCATGCTCAAATAAGTCTCACAATGTGAAAAGTCAAGAGCAAATACACTATCAAATGGTCAATAAAGCCTAAAGTTTAGACTCAGTTAAGCGATACTCATAGAAATTTTAAAAAAAAACTCAATTATGAAAAGCAATAAAGGAAATACCCATTAACCATGAGCAATCATGGATAAACCCTATCATCGAATACCTACAATCACACAATCTCCTAGAAGATAAAGTGGAGACAAGGCAAGTACATTAAAAAATTGCCAAATAAGTTGTTGAAGATGGCTAGCCATGTAAGCACGGAAACCATGAGGGAAACTACAATCTAGCCACCAAAGCAATAAAACAAGGATTTTATTGGCCAGCCATGAAAGAAGACTCTAAAAATTTTGTCTAAAGATGTGATAAGTACCAACTGCTCATTAATGTGTACCAACTCCTTGCAACATAACTCACACCTATGCTTGACATGATCTCATTGGCCTATTCCCCTATGCTACAAGTGGTAAAAAAAATTGTAGTTATTGCTATGGATTACTTCCCAACTATGCAAATTGAGAACTTCTTGTGGAAGTGCATCATCAGTTACTCTGGAATCACTAAAGTATTTATCACAAATAATGGCAAGCAATTTGACAATGACACATTTAGAGTTTTTTACTCCAATAAGAAAATCAAGCTAAAGGTCATAGCTATCAAGCATCCTCAAACCAATACTTAAGTAAAGGTAGTAAATAGAAGTATAATCCATAACCTTAAGTTGCATTTAGGAAGAAAAAAAGGTTTATAGGCAAATGAGGTCTTGAGATTTGTGTGGGCCCATCATAGGATCTGAAGAACCATAGTTAAGGATACTCCCTTTGCCCTAACATTCAAACAAAGATTATGGTCCCCATAGAGATTGGAGACCAAGCTATAGGAATCTTTAATTGGACAAAGAAAGTAATGACTCATAACTAAGTGACAACTTAGACTCTTTAAAAAAAAAAAAAGCATGAACAAACCTTTATTCAAATAGCAACTTACCAAAAGAAGATGGCTTCATACCATAATAAGAGGGTATAAGAGCATTTTTTGTTAAGCGTGACCTCATGCTCAAATAATGGGAAGCTATTAAAAGTGATAAGGGAACTAGCAAGCTCTTGCTAAATTGAGTAAGGCCTTATCATGTATCTAAAGAGATTGTACTAGGAAAATACAAACTCAAACAATTGGATGGATTGCTTGTAACAGTGGTGTGGAACTCTAACAACATGATGATGTATTTCCATGGATAAAAAGCCATTCCTTGAGTGCCTTAAAACAAATTGTTATCACTCACATAACATGTAAGCACCTTTTAAGCAATGAAGAAGTCATCCTTTTGCTCATATACTTATCTTCTTCTAGACAATAGTTGCCTTAATTAAAAAGTCAATTTGTTTAAAAAAGTTAAACACCTATAAACCTTAAAAGTCAACCAGTTTCAAAACTAGTCAATTTGCCATTGAATAAAATAGGTTGTTTGCAAAAAACTCAACCTGATAGGTCTCTAATAGTCATTTGCTAAGGAATGAGTAGCTTAAATAGGGAACTTGTCAAAAGTAGTCCCATGAGACCAATGACCTAGACAACCAACTCGTGGAAAAAGAGAATTCACTAGAAAGATTAAGGATAGGAAAAAAAGAAAAAAAAACCTCTAAAAGGTAAATGTGCACTACAAGCTAACATACTATAAAGACATCACATCTCAATAAGAAGCTTGCATATCTAAGAATAACTATCTTGTAAAAGAAATAAGTACACTGGTCAAGATTGCTTCATGAAAAAAATGTGCCCCTACAAATAATCAACTTTCATAAAATAATGGGCTCCTCATGAAAAGGTTGCATAGTAAAGGAACATATGTACCATAAATTATTCTTCCAAGTATAAAGTAGTCTTCCATGCAAGCAAACAAACCCAAAGAGTAATATAATCCTTAAAGCCCATTTTGTGAAAAGTGATAATGTAGAAGGAATAAGTGCATTACATTAGTGCACTTCATTTAAGCCAACTCATGATAAGGGCAAAAAATTCAAAAAAGGAAATTATGAAAGCATATTAACTAATAAATCATTTATAGCAACTTGCTCTTAATAAAAAGAACAATGTTGCAAAAAGGAACCTAGTAAAAACATGCTTACCCTCCAACAATTCCATTAAGAGTCTCTTCACTATGATCTCAATCAAACAAAGTTGCATTGACATTAAAAAAAAAATGGATATGTAAAAGAAAAAGTAAAGGGAATAAAAAAGCAAAGCACGAAAAATAAAAGCATACAAGTAAGCAACTAAAAGTCTTAACAACAACAATCTTTTATTCATTGAAGATTTTATAGATTGCATAAGAGAATAAAAAACCCTGAAATGATGCAATTATTGTTAAGTAAATCAATGGTCATTAAAGAAAACAATTGTAGTTGTTGATAAGGTAGTAATGAGAGCTAAGCATAAAGGACAACCTAGGCAAGAAGATGAAGAACTAAGTGAATTAGATTACATAACATCTTGCTTGACTATTTAACTTTAATCTTTAATGCCTAACATCGTAGACCCAAGCAACTAGCACTTATCATCCCCTCCACAAGCTAGCTATTCTTCATATGACCAAGAGATCAATGGCATGGTGGGCATAATGAGGCCTAACCTTATGGTTATAAGGAAATGAGAGACCGGAGAAGGACTTTGGTTGCTCATCCTCTAAGATCAAATTTTCCAACTAGTTAGGACACTTGACAAAGCATGGCAATTGATGACAATAGGAAGTTTATCATGGGAAGGCTATGGCAAGGGGTAATCTATCTTAGAAACACATCGATAATCTACATCAAAACTAGGAGATTGGCCAAAAAAGAATTACATCATCATGTTTTAAAGGCTAATAGTAGGCATTGTCACTTGATACTTGAAAGGAAATTTGCATGAAGAGGTGTTTACCATAAACTAAAGGAAATCCTCCAATTGATAAAATGTCCCCACCAATAAGGAACCTTTACACGGATACCAATTGATGGGAGGCCAAATAGCAAAATGGGAAGTAAATCAAGCACAAATTCATAAGCCAATTTAAGGCCTAAAGATGCATTGTTTACAAAACCTAATAGACATGACTATTTAGCCCTTATAATGAACTTAGACTCCTTAATCTCTTGATAACCTCAAACTTAGGCAATATTAGAGCTTGCAGCTATCACAAGGAATGAACAACATTTTAAGCTAAGCAAGTGTCTAAGCTCACTATAAGAACAACTATGCTTAGCCATGCACTCCAAAAAGCACAAGGCAAAGCTCAACATGGCCAAATGAGGAATCCAATGAGTGAGATGAAACTTATGATGTCCAAATAAGGAATGTAAGAATTGAGTCAATAACAAAGCCTAGTGAGTAAGACTAAAGGGGCATTAAAGAAAGCCCTAAAAATTAAGGGACCAAGAAAAGTCCATTAGAAATTCAATCATAATCCTAATTTAGAGGGATAGGTTTTCTGATGTTAAGGGATTATGGTCATGATTACAGAGATTGTAATTACATTCTAATATCAAGGGATTATGGTTATGATCATAAGGATTATGATTAAAGTCAACTTTGTTTCTAAGTTATGTTGGTAGATTGTTTCCTATATTATTATTCCTAGGATTATGGTGATTGATAATTGTAAACTTTATATATATTGTTTAGTAATTGACAATGAAGAGAATGTAGAGAAATCTTATCTAATAACCTATTGTTTCACGATATTAAAGCCTACTAAGCTATAATATTTCATTGAACATTGATAAAATGCCAATTACAACATTAGCATAATGGTGGGGCCTGCTTCTTGTTCAACAAAGGAGTCCTTTGCTATTTTTTTTTATCTCCAACCCTTCACTAATGCCCTTACCTACCCTTAATCCTTCCATCCTAACTCATTCTTTTCAAATAAGCCATCATAAACTCAATGCCCTTACCTGAAACTAGTGCTTCACTAGCCACTACTTTGTGGTTCATAAAGGTAACTTGCAAGCATTTTTTCAAACCCAAAAAGTTTTAGGTACCCATTTGATAGTTGATATTAGGGCCTCTAACCATATGATAGGTTCATCCATAGGCATCTCATTTTATGAAGAGTGTAATGATAACTCTAAAGTAATAGTTACAAACAGTAAACATTCTAAAGTTATTGGTAAAGGCATATCAACATTTCTTGCCTATAACTATGCTTCGTTCTCTATGTTTCCACCCGTAAATGTAATCTTCTTTCTATTAGTAAAATCACTCAAGATTTAAATTGTCCAATGACCTTTTTTCTCTTCTCGTTATGTGTTTTAGGATTTGACTTTGAGGAAGATGATTAGCAATACTAAGGAATAAAATGGTCTATACTACTTGTCTAGTATTAGTTTTATTCTAGATCACAAATAATTAATTCTATTTCTTTGTCCACTATTTCTAATTTTGAAATTACACTTTGGCACAAATGTCTTTGTCATTAAAGCTTTGCTTATCTTAAATGATTGTACCCTAATCAATAAAGACATTTCTTTTTTACAATGTGAACACTACATCCTTGCCAAATGATCTTGTCAACACTATCCAAATAACTCATAACAATCATCAAAGCCTTTCCACTTTGTATATAGCAACATTTGGGGTCCTATTTGTACTTGACAAGAAATTTTTGGTTTATAACCTTCATTCATGACCATACACAAACTTGTTGGGTTTACCTTATGAAAATAAAATTTGAAGCTAACTCCTTATTTTACCAATTCCAGAAATTGGTAATCAATGTTTTTCAACCATGAATTGTCATCCTCTAAATTAAAAATGGAATAGAGTATTTTACACATGAGTTTAATAATTACATTGTTGAAGATGGAATGTGCCTATACTCTCCAACAAAACAAAATTTTTGAATGCAAGAATAGTTATGTTCTTAAAGTTGTTCACTCTAAGATGTTTGCCAATAATGTTCCTAACTCTTTTTGAGGTGGCACCAAATTAATTGTTGCCTACCTTATCAATTAGCTTCTTTCTAAAACCCTAAAGTTTTAAAATCCTCTAAATTGCCTTCTTGACTTTTTTTTCCATAGTTTGGTATCATGAATTCACTTCCACATCATGTTTTTAGTTGTACAATTTTTGTGCATAGCACAAATCCCCTCCATTGTAAACTTCATCCCAAAACCATAAAATATATCTTTCTTGGTTACTCTCTAACTCAAAAGGGTTATAAATGTTATACTCCTTCCATAGAGAAAGTCTATGTCTCTTGTGATGTCAATTTCCTAAAAGAAATAATGTTTTATCCCCATAATTCTCTTTAGGAGGAACAATCTATTAAAGAGAATTATTGGAATAACACCATCTCATTATCTCTATCCTTTGCATCGCATTCCTTAGCTATCAATTTTCCTTAACATCAAAGTCAAATTATACCTACTCAAGTATTGAATCAAGGGGGAGATTTAGAACAAATTCAGGAACAAAAGCAAATTCTAGTTTGTTGCAAAGACCATTAATTTCAAAATAAAGTCAACCATTAGACCTAGGGCCAAGTCCAATGAAAGACATATGGGGCAACACTAAATGTACTCTAAAGTTGATGACCTTGATGTCCCCATTGCCATCCAAAAAGGGGTAAAATCATGTATTCAACATTCCATCTCAAATTACTCAATCTACTCAAAGTTATCTCCAAAATTTAAGGCATTTACCTTTATGGTGGATAATTAAGGTTCTAATGGAAAACAAGACTTAGAAAGTTGATGATTTACTAGAAGGAAAGAAACTAATTGGGTGCAAATGGATTTTGACTATGAAGTATGATGCAAATGGAAACATAAAGCACTATAAATCAAGGTTAGTCACCCAAGCATACATTCAAATATATTGCATTAAATATGAAGAGACTTCTATTCTTATAGCAAAATTTAACACTATTAGAGTACTTCTATCTATTGCTGCCAATCTTTATTATAAAAGTTGGCTAAACAAGTACTTCATATTAGCAAAAGCACCATCTTTGACAACAAGTCCCTTGGTACCCTTTAACTCCATAAGTAAGGACTAGACTTTTCTAGCTAGGGTAGAACAACAAGCATAAGGATTATCAACATCAAGAAAGTTGGATAAAAGACTACTCTCCCATGCACCTAAAGATAGTGGGGTACCCTTAGTCTAAGACCTTTTTCTTAATGAAGCCATGATTAATACATGGCAGAAGTAAAATCGCCTATATTGCTTAAAGTGGGGAGGTCATACATGACAACCTTTTCTTAACAAGATTTATCAATTACTCAAGGGGAGCAAATGCCTATGCTCCGTGTAGAGAGTTCATCCATTTAAGGAAAAAATAACACGTGCTTCCTTTGGTCTTTAACGTGACTCAACCCCTCAATTTTCCTTACAACATTAAGATGGTCATCTTTAACCTTCCATCCAACAGTTGGCTCATTAGCATTTTGTTGAGCAACACTGACAAAGGGCTTAGAGAGTTGGGTAATGAGGAGACTCATTGATTGAGGCTTAACTTTATTGCTCTTTGTGTCTCTTAGAAGACCTTCAAGTTCCCATAGATTTTCCTTGACATCATCACCAACATCCACAAAGATAAAATATATACAAGGCAATATAGCATTAAAACTGAAGGAGTGGTGAAACTACCTAGTTCACCTTGTTCCTCAAAAGCCAATGTTTACACCTTCCCTTTGGGGACTCAAGCAAGCTTAAGAGAATTTTCAATAGCTTCTCTACCCCTAACCATTGCACCCCTAAATACTCATTATTCTCCTTAAAAAGCATAAAAAGATGAGGTTCAGCATGGCTTCTAAGAAAAACCAAGTTCTCAACCATTAATTACACAAAATTCTCTTATTGCTCTAAGTATGAAATGTATTCCAACAACTACTTCAAATGATCTTGCTTATGGAAGTTAATCTTTAGTAGGTCTTGAAACCATAAAAAGCCAAGAATTTAAATCTTGATGAAATTAGACTTCATCCACAATCTTCACAAAGAAGAAGTCATGAAAGGATGGATCAAAGATAAGGACTCCCCCTCCAAACATCCTTAAAATAACAACAAACTTATTGTCACATACTAATCAATACAAGTTAACCTCAAGAGGGAGCTGAGCAAAATATGCCATGAGGCATTGCATGAGCATAGCCCTAGTCATTCTCAAGTGAGCTAGTATATACAACACAAGCAACCCAATCCATCAATGTTAACTAGAAGGCAATAACTGTGTTGGTGTGAGACTATATTACAACAAAAATTCTTATAAAGTGTGGGGCATAAGAAGTTGTAAACTAGCAACAAATTACATACTATAGAAAGTAACATACCTAAAGGGAGGACAACATGCCATTTCCTTTACAAGGGTCACCAACAATCAATAACTCTCAAGAATGCAATGCTTGCTCAGAAAATCTCCATCATGTTCCTTCTCCTTTGCATAAGAAGATTATAACTTAATAGCACAATTTGGGTGACAACAAGCAAGACTTAAGGTCAAATAGTCTTCAATCTTCAAAGCTTTAAAACCTAAAGGAGAAAAAAAAAGTAGTGGGTAGTGGCCTAAATGTCCTTACTTGGTAACTAGGTCCACCTATAGCACCATTATTATGACCTTGGACTAGCCCAATAATAACTAAAGAAGAAGCACCATGCTCTTAGTGACTATACCTCTATGGGGTGCACATGCCACATACATTTAAATAAGAAAAAGAACCCTCTTATACTTATGAATCCTTCTCTCTAACTATCCATGCACAAATGAGAAACACCAAAAAAAAAAAAAAAATTGTCTTCACAAATTATAGCACAAATAAGAATCTACTTTCTTTTCTCAATCAAATTAAACATTACTTATTAAGAGTGAAGCAATCACCAACAAAGCTAATTTCCATGAATCCACTAGTGAAAGCTTCTTTTGGGCATCAATTTTTTCAACATTACAATGTTGACAAAACAGTTTTAATTGCTTCATGATTCAGTGAGATAATAAGTATAACTGCTCTAAATGTTTTCTTTGATGATAACATGATGAAGCATATTTTTCAATAGACTATATCATCCTTTAAAATGTTTGATAAAGACACTCATTGCTTTTATGGTAAATAGACATCAATTTTCAAAACTTTTGCAAGGATTTAGTCTTATTATATGAAAATGGATCTTAGATGTGATGAATTATTAATTGAGATGTTCAATTACTTTTTCTTTAGTATAAGATAATATCACATATGGAGAATTTTTATGTTCATGAAAGAAATTATGATCCTTGTGTTAAAGGGAAGTGAATATATCTCTCCATAATTGGCTTTCCTACCATTAAATAGTGTGAACAAGGTCAATGTGTAAGTCATACCTATTGTTCTCAAGTTGGGAGAAAGAATGCTGAAAAGTTGTGCTTTTAAATTTAAAATTCGTTTAGTGCATATTGTGAATTATTTTGGCACATCTTTGAATAATTACAATGATGTAGTTATTATAACAATATGCCAAGATATGTTTGATATTGAACAGAAGATTGATATTCATGTTGTTGAAATTAAGGTTGGAGAGAACAAGCTAGTAGACATTGACACCCAAATGAATAAGCTTAAGTTTCCTATGGAAATTCTCCAAAGCAAGTGTGCAGAGATATCCATTATGATGAAGGAAATGTCTAGTATGATGAATTCAATTTTGAAATGTAGCTACATCAAACCATAGGATCTATAACAATAGTATGAATTTGTCAAACAATATAGTCAATTGCTTTAACATGCTAATAAGTTTATAAATCAATTACTTTTGAAGTTGTTGTTTATCATTCTTTTTGTTTTAGCTAAAGAAGTGTGAGAATCATCAAATTCAGCATCATTAGATGAACTTACTCAGATTGATACAAAGATAGTAACATATGTGCATTTACCTACACAAATTGCCCATGTTGATAATGCGATAATAGTAGAGGTGACTTTTTTTTTATAGAAATTGCTATAACAATGTGACATCATTAACACTACTTAGTCTTCAACATCAATTCAATGAAAGAAAATCTAAGTTAAATGTGAGAAACAATGTTGCATATATCATGGAATTTGTTGATTTTGTTATTCCTCTCAAGTTTTAATTTTCAATTTATCAAATAAAGCTTGATGTAGCTTTTGTCAATTTTTCCAAGGAAGTCTTCTCAAGCACAAATAATTTTCTTTCTCATTCTTTAGCATTTCAAAATTTGAGTTTGATTTCCTTTTTTCTTTTTTCTTTCTTTTTTTTTTCAAACCAGGAGAAAATGATGAGGGACAAGAAGAAGGATATCAATCATTCAAAAATTTCTTAATGTTCTATAATTATGATAATCTAACTTATGATTATTGACTAGTATCTTACTTTATTACATTTATATTATGTTAGATATTCTTCTACCTAGTTATTTAATTATTTTCCATGTTAGTTTTAATTTTTTATTAAGAATTATAGTCCTATCAAGTCTTAGTCCTTTACTTTTATAAATAAGGTTTAAATTAGTACATTAGTTGAAGAGATTGTTTATGATTTTATACAATTGATATTGATATTGATATTGAGTTTTTTTGAAGTTAATTTTTGCATGTTATTATTTTTTAATGTTGATTCTCACATTTTTTATAAATTTTTATTTGTTCTTCATTTTAATAAGCCATCCTACATCAAAACAAGGATCTAGAGATAACTTAGTCCTAAAAGCCTAACCCCATCTCATTATCAGATGACTTGATACTAGGTGAGTTGAGCCAAAAAAAGGTAAAGCATCATGGCAAAAATAGCCAAGGGGCAACTTGTTGTGACCTTTGAACTCAATGTGTTAAAAAACACTAATAAACAAAAATAAAAAAGAACCCTCTATTGAAAGCCTAACTTTGGCTTGAGCTTGTTTGGGTCACAAGCTAGCTTAAGATGATTTCATGGTCATAATAGTTGATCACTAGTGATGGCCATCACTATTAATTTCAAAAAAGAGGATAACATATGAGTTACTTTAAGCTTAAGTAATCAAGTGTGTTGATATAAAAAGGAATAAATATCCTTTATTAATATTAAAAGCACAAGAAACTCATTATAGGAAATACAAAAATTTCATTATAGTAAGGAAAAAGAAATAAAAAAATGAAAACTAGTTACCATTTATCCTTCAAAAAATTTAGGGAAGTAACAAAATTTGGGAGAAACTTGACAATTTTAAACTTGGCTCAAGTGTATTCATTTTCTTGCCCTTATGCAAGCCCTTCACCATGTCCACACATGCTACTTATGAGCTCTTTAGCCTTCTCTCAAAACTCTACTACTACTTCTTTTGAGTTTCCTTCTTGTATTCTCTAGCAAGCTAGCTATTGCTTGTGTCTTTAGGAGAATGGAATCATTCTCCTTTCAAGCCCCCTCTAACTTAATTGATAGGAATTAGATCTTACACTCTAATTCTACATTCCTCCTTATTAAAGTCTAGAACTCTTTAGAAGTAGGAGATGAAGGGCCTATATAAGTAGCCTCCAAGGCTTCACCAAGTTGCCTTTCCTTTAACCTCACATTCTATAAACAAAGACGCTCCACCTTGCTAGATAAATTTTCTAACTTCTTTTCTAGCTCCAAGTGTCCTTTCCCTCATTCATTCCTAATTGTGCTTGACTCCTTAACCACTTTAGCAACATTAAGGCCTTTCCTTTTAAGCTTATATTCCACCTAAACTACCTTAGTTTTGAGCCTACTATTCTTCTTTTTGAGTCTTCTCCTCACATGACTAAGACTAGTTTGCTTCTAGCTTAGGCCCCACATGACATCAAGGCCTCCATAAATTAGATAAACAAAGTAAATGCCAACATAATACATCTCGCCTACAAGCTCACTCCCCAAACATTTGTGAAATGTGTTGGATTTAGTGGTAGATTGAGTAAGTAAGAACCATCATTCTCACTCAATCAAAATTAAAGTCACTAGGCATTCTTAAGTCACAATGGCTAATGGTAACTTCCTCAGTCTCTTCTCTTATGAAGTTGACATATGGCATGGTGGCAAGTGGATCAAGAGGAATAATAAAAAAAGAGCCTTAGCACCTCGTAACTTCCACTTGTCAAAAGGATCATGAGATTGAACCCTAAAAAAGGAACCCTTTGTAGACTACATGACTTTGATAGCAACCATGCTATTCTTGCAAACCTTCGTGAACCCTCACTTGTCAAACCCAAAAGCCTTCACCACCCATTAACACTTTGAAGGATGAGACACCTTAAAATTCGTATGACTAGCATCTTCTTCCCCCCTAATCCTAAGCTTGCCTCTACCCTTTTTGGCTCTTGAAGGCCTTTACATAACCAACCTAACTCATAAAGCCCACTCAACCGCATTTAATAAAAGCTAGTCTATCACAAGGTGGCCCTTTAGTGTTTTCAATTGATATGAAATTTTCATCTCATCTGATGCAAGGACTAAAGGATCAAGAGTTTGCTTTTGCATTAACCACTAATAAGGACAATCCAAGGATGAATTAAATTGAACATATATAATTCTAAGAACCTTGTGAGACAGTGTATGTAAAATCTCTCATCCTATATGAATTAACCATTTGCACGCCTATTAGCCTCCATCAACATGGTGCTTGATAGAGGAAGACTAGCCTAGTTATATAATATCATCATACCCATCAAATGTTGCCAACCGTTAGGAGTAATCTACCCAAGTGAAAAATGGAAATATTATAAAAGCCCCAAGATAGGCTTTAATAGAGCAAAATGCACTCCAACTAGCACACAACTATAAGAGAGAGAAATAACCCTTTAGAGCATGACAAGCCCTCTAATTCCATCACCATCAAAATGTCATGTTTAGGGGAAGGTGGGAAACAATCCTTATGATATCAATAATGTCTTCAAAAACCTTTAAAGTGAATGACTCAGTGAGACAATACTCTTAACCACAAAAGGTAATAGGTTCATATTGGCCATTTGAGCTTGCTCAACTACTAGCTTTATTCTACCATGGAAAAAGATGAATGACTCTAGAAATGAAAAGGCACAACTATTGGAATCTCAAATTTTCAAAAGCAAATGACAAAGTAAAGCAAAATTAAAGGAGATGTATGGTGAACTCACCCTAAGGATGTAAAAACCTTACAAAGGCCAACTCATTTAAAGTCATGTAGGAATAAATACTAAAAACTATCACCAAAGGACTACTAAGGTCACTCTCTTCTTATGATCAAACTTGTTACCAAGCTCACCATGGAATCCTAGTTCCCATCAGCTTAGACCCTAATCTCAATAAGTCTAATTAGATTGTTCCATTAACATTGAAAATCCACTACCTAAGTCACATACAAAAGAGACCCAACAATCTCTAACACAAAATAAGTGACTCTTAAGTCATTCTCACTCTACATTGAGGCTTAAACAAAATAAAGAAAAACTTATTTCCCCTCTAAATTACTCACATATTGACTTAAGCTTCAAAGTTCTTAAACAAAGGAACACCTCTAACCTTAGTTTTCTTCTATTTTATAGGCCATAAATTTTAAGACAAGCCAAGCTAGTGCTAGACTTCTAGCCAAGATCACCATTAGATTTATACTAAATATAGTTGCTATAACCAACTTTTTAAAATCTTTTAATTAATTTAACTATAAATAAATTTATAACAACATTGAAACTTAAAAATTAAAACATATATAAAATATCATTTGTATGCACTACCTAAATATTTTATGGGTAGGCTATCACATGCATTCATTATTTATTTTCTTCTAAAATAATAGTGGAATGGCCAAAATGAGTTTATGAATTTACCACTAAAGTATTTTTCAATTCCTTGAAAAAAGGTTTACAACAAAAAGCACAATTAGGGTTACTATGTTAACTTGCTCTTGATAGAAATGTTGTGTAAAAATTTCACCCTACAAAGAAAAACATAATTAAGAGATCACCTATTTACTTAACCTAGTCATCTCCCTTTTGCCATTTATAGTTAAAGGTTGTTATCAAACTAACTTAACATTATTGCAACCAAAAATACTTATGGTGCACACCATTTGTTAAATTTACTATAAATAATTAATAAAGTGATTTACTACAGTATATAGCAAAAAAAAAATCACTTTGGTAACTATAAATTTCAATTTTATGTGCCTTTTTTTTCACTAATTGCAAATAATGGTGGCAAAAACTAATCCAATCCAACTAAACTAGCATAATTTGTCCAATAACTAATTTAATGCAACCTACTTTAACTAAAAGAATCAATGACCCACCTAACTTGATCCAAAACCAATATAACATGTATTTGACATGACAGAATACCTAGATAACTCATATCCAAAATGACCAAAACCTGAATAATTCAAATTCAAAATGATCTAAAATATGAAAAACACAAATTTGAGATAACATAAAACCTAAACATGAGTAATGCAAAATTTGCAATAACTCAAGCAAATGTAAATCAAACTCAATTCAAAATTTTAATTTATTTTTTTAAAAAAAATTAAAATTTTCAATATCTTTTAATATAAATTTTATTTTTTATTTAATTTACTTTTATTTATGAATAATAATTTTTTTAAAAAATATTTAAGTTAACATATATTTGTTTAAATATATTAAATGTTAATTATTCAATTTGAATTTTCTCAATGAACAATGTGAACTAAAATCTAAAATTTATAATATTATTATAAATTAAAATTATTATAATGAAAGTAACTTTATAGAACTATCTTTTTAGTATGCATGTGTTTAGTTCAAACACTTCAATGACACAATAATTTCATTCAATTTTTTAGCTCAAATTTTTATTTCACTCAACAATATGTTGTGGCATATTGTCCCTAACTTAACATATATTGAGGGTGTTTGGTTGATAGTAATTTTACTAGAAAATGAGAATGAAAATGGAAATGGGTGATTTTTATTATTAGTATTTAGTAAAAGAAAATCTTAATTTCATTTCCCTATTAATGGGACTAAGATTCCCTTATACATAAGAATCAACACTCCCTTACTCCCTTTAGTTAATCTAAATTCTCATTCCTTTTTTACTTTCTCAATACAATAAATAAAAATATAATAAAATATTAACAATATATATAAAATAAAGAAAAAAAATGAATCACATAAATAAAATATTAATAATAATAATAATAATAATAAATAATTTTTTATTATAATAATATTAAATATTTTAATATTATGATAAATATTTATTATTATTATATATATAATTTAATTATATGATGTTAAATAATAATAAATATTATTAATAGTACTATAATGATAAAAAACAATTTCTAAGATTATAAAATATTTAAATTATTAATTGAAGAATTTTTTTTTTACTATAAAATTATTATCATAATATTTTTTTTCAAATTTTTTTTTTTATGAATATTAATTTTAATTATTATTATGATAAATATCATGATTACTAAATAAATTCATTAAGATAATTTTTATTTAGGCTTTTATTGTAATTAAATATGTCATAATAATTTATTAATTTAAATTATTATTATTATTATTATATAAATACAATTATTATTAGACAATTATTTTAATATAAATTATATTTATAATGTTATAGTAATTAAATATATTTTAATTATTATATTATTATTATTATTTCTTATTATTATTCTCATTTTAAATTTAATCAAAATGCTAAAAGGGAATATCATTATGATGTTGATTGTAAGGCATGGTACATCTCCAACAAGTTTTTTATATTATTTAATTTATTTATTTCCATAAAAATATTAATTAATTCTTACAAAAATTTATTTCATATTTTCAATTATTAAGAAAAGATAAATTTATTCTATTAACCTAACAATGAGAGGAAAATCCCCATAAATAGTAATGACAAAAATTGATACAATCTAAATAACCCAACTTAATCAATAAAAAATCTAACTTGATTTAATTTATACTGATTGAAAAGTTAACAACTTATAATTTGACTTGAAATAACTTAAAATTTGAATAACACATATCTAAAATGGTCCAAAACTCAAATAATTTAGAACCCAAAACACTAAAAACAAAATAAATTTGAAACTTGAAACTCAAAATATACATAATTTGAATGATTTAAGATTTAAATGGTCCAAAAATTAAAATATTCTATTGAAAATTAATCCAACCACCTATTTACTATCTCTAATTACAAATAATGTGTATAATAAAAAGTGCATTCATATAACTTTTTTCCATTGTGCTTACATTATGTCACCCAAGTGGGCACTTTCTTTTTTTTTTCCTCTTTCTTTATAGACAATTTAATGGGATGCACTTAATGAGTGCATAGTGATATGACAATCTCTTACTTAATTGGACAAATGAGGGTTAGAAAGGAAACATGTCACATCTAGGTTAGAATAGGGACTTGGACCAATGGATGGAGAGGACATTATTCTAGAAAATTAACAATAAAGCCTTCTAAAGGGTTGGTTTAAGGTTTTGTGAAATGAAGGAAGAAAATCACAAGGCTTCAATTTATGACTTATAAATTGAAGGGAAGGGCTAATGTAACTGAGATACATCACTAGGTTGTGAGGCCTAAGGTTGGACTTTTTTTCTTTTCCTTTTCTCTTGTTTTTCATGATTGTTTCCATTCAATTTGATCCAAGTTCCAGTGTTTTCAATGGTACTATTTGTAATAGCACAACACTAATTTAGGGATTGCAACTATAAAAAATAGTTGCCTAAACTAGCAAAATTGCTGCATTAGATTTTATGCAATGGTTTTCAATGAAAATAAAACTACCTCTTGAAAATAAAGTTACCTGTTGCAGCAATTTTTGATCAATAGGCAATGCTTTATGACAACGATCCTAATAATATAAACAAAATATTTTAAATAAGTGCTTTATCTTCATGCAGTGGTTTTTGGAAAACATGTTGTCCCCTTGCAACAATTTTAAGACAATAAACAAACATTTTCTCTAATTTTATGCAATGATTTTGTTAAGAATTTGTAACAATTTACTAGTGTTATGTGATTTTATTTGCCAATTTCATTCAGTTTTGAACATCTTTAAAGTTCTGAGATAATTTTTTAGCTTTAACAATAATCAAAATACTAAATATTAATGTTCATTTGGCTTATGATAAACGTGAAATCTCACAAATTGAGTGTTTAATGTGCACAATACAAATATTCGCAAATTTGAACAACCTAAAACTAAATGTTGATCACAATTGATCATTAGTGTCATGATAGAAAAGTGGAAAGTCTATAAGGTCTAAATGGGGGGAATTATAACAAACTTCCTAAAGCTTCAATCACAGCCTCCTTGCTTAGCTTTATCATCATCATCCTATAGTAACATCAATTAAATAAGTGTGGGATCTACCAATTAAAGAAAAACTTAACTAACGTACAAAAAACAATCAACATTTGCAAAGCCCATATAGTGAGATATATGGGGACATTACTTACAGCCAATGAAGAAACGAAGAAGGCTTTATAGATTAGCCTAATATCTCAAAATGGACAACATCAATTTATGTTTGCTTATGCTAGTGGTGTGCCATCTTATTTGCTACAAACCAAGTTTCACTTTTGTAACAACTATCTGATTTTCAATCTATGGGCTAACCCCATAGACTAAAAGGCAAAGAAAGTAGCCCTAACTTAAACCTTCAGAATTGAAATCTCAGATATCATGAAAAAGTTATATCATCTTTTAGAGCCAATTTTGTTGATTAAAACATGGTTTCTCTATTTAATTTTCATAATACAATCATTAATAAAACAACCACCCATAGCTAGCAATATGGACAATCACAAAAGCAAGTTTCAACTTGTGCATTAATTTGGGAGCTAATAGTTAAAGCCTTACTCAATCCATAATACGATGGAACAAGTTAACTTAGAATAGCCTTGTGAATTTTTTAGGGTCTCTTAATTGTTGTTTTCTAACAAATAGGATTATAAAGCTGGTGCCTTATTTGATTAAATATCTTCAATTTGAATTTAGAATGGCATAACACCAAAGATGAGAAAAAAAATAAAAGGCATCTTTTCAATTTCCTAGACTTTAATCTACATATATACTATATTAATGGCTTGTGCTAGTTTGAATTAACAAGATAAGCAAACTGCAAGATAGAGTGAATGTAGATGTAGGGCCATAAAAAAGATGTGTCTCCCACATTAACTAGAGAGAAAATTTTAAAATTTTAATCTAAATCTTATTTTTTTAAAAATGTCTATTGATTGCTTTAACTTATGAATGCATCATTTTGATGAAGGACATGAATGAATTAGTCTCATTACCATTACCTTTGTTCTTAAACTAATTATTTTGTATGCTTTTTGGAATAATTGGATGTAAAATATAGCCACCAAAATTAATAGTTTTCATAACTGCTATCAATAAAATCCAAATTTTTCATGCTTGTTTCTAAAATATAGATAGATGGTAATATAAGGAAACTCAATAGTTTCTAAAATATGTATTAAATATTTCATTGTAAGTCAATTCTATGATGACTTAACATTTTATTGTATGCAACCTTGTGGAAGCATAACTTCCCCTTGTGAATTCCCTTTTTGGCTAATGATAGAAGAGCTTGAAAATGTATCTATGAATCTCTCTTGAAACTCCTAAAAGCAAACTGATGACCTTAACCCAATATAAAGTCCAAAAAAGTAGACAACTCATATTTGGCAAACCATGAAAAATCAAAAGGATTAATTGCATTGATTTCTAATGAAACTAGTTTTTGCTCTAAGGGCCAAAAAAAAGTCAAGGAAGATTCAAAGAGATTTCAAGCATAATGTCTTGGTTTCATTTGAATTGCCTTCTACTTCTTTTATCATTATAAGAAAAATAAACAAGCAAACATATAACTATTGGTCCCAAAAATACCCAAGAGGGAAGTGAATTGGGTTGACAAATGACACATGCCTAAAAAGTGTTCAAAGTAATAAATACAGTGATTACAACAAATAAAAATTTAATGTAGTATGCAAATAGATTAATGTAAATATAAAATATTTATATTGGCTAAAGATAATAAAATAAATTAATCAAATTTAATTCACAAGGCTAATAACTAACTTGTATAAAGGAAAATTGTAGAATAATTAAATGTACTACAATAAAGTAAATCATATTTAAAAATAAAATGATTGATATATGTAATTACATATTTTATTCTAATAATTAATAAATTAAAATTATTTTTATGTTAATTATGTAATTAATCAACATTCATGAAAGGTAAAAAAGGAAATGAATTTTTTCAATATAAAAACCTCAGGATTTTAGTAGTTATCTAAATCTAAACAATTGTTATTCAAATTTAAAATTTTTAATTCTAATTTCTACAACTTTAGTGAAAGGTGACTTTAAAATTACCAAAAAGTAAAATAGACACTATTTAAATAATAAATGATTAAATTGAATAATTTAATTTTTATTTTAACTATTATTCAAATTTATTGTTTTTTTCATGTAATTTATGTAATTTAAATATTAAGTTACTTAATAGCAATGAAGAAGTAAAAAATGATATTTTGTATTACAAAACTTTATATTTTAGTATTTACATAAATTACTCCAAATACACCAAAAACTATAATAAATCATATTTGAATTGAAAAAAAAAATGACCAATTTAAGTAATTAAATTTTTTCATTCTAATTGTTATTCAAATTTTAATTCTTTTTTTTGTTGTTTATAAAATTTAACTAATATATTAATCAACATTCATGAAAAAAGTAAAAAATGACATTTTTAACTACAAAACTCCAAGATATTAGTATATTTCTTAAAACAAACTAAATGTTATGCAAATGTATAGTTTTTTTTATTATAATTTCTACAAATTTAGCAAAAATTTATTTCATATTTACCAAAATAAAAAATAGACCTTATTTGAATTAAAAAAATGACAAATATAAGTAATTTATTTTCTATTTCTCACTATTATTTAAATTTAGCACCCTTTTACATAATTTACACAATTTATGTACTACATTACTCAACATTCATACAAAACTAAAAAAATGATATTTTTTGACTACAAAACTTTACATAAATTTAATAAATTTAAAGTAAGTCCCTATGCAATTTAGTAATTACATAAATTAATTCAAAAGTTATTTAAATTTAAAGTATTTTACTGTAATTTGTACCATTGTAGTAAAAAGTTACTTGAAATTAACTAAAAGGTTGAAAATAACATTTTTTAATACAATACTCAAAATTTTGGTAACTAAATAAATAAATCCAATATTCAAATTTAATACAATATTCATATTTAAAATCTTTTGTTACAATTTTTGTAATTTATTAAAATATTACTCTAAATTCTCAAAAAAGTAAAATAAATTATATTTGAATAAAAAAGATCAATTTAAGTAATTGTATTTTTATCCTAACAATTATTTAAATTTAAATTTAAATTTTTTTATATAACTAACGCAATTTTAGTATTAGGTTAGTCACCATACATCAAATGTAAAAAAGGATATTTTTGGATACCAAAACATAAAAGTATAGTAGCTACCAAAATTAAATTAAATGTTATTCAAATTTATAATCTTTTTATTGTAATTTCTATAATTTTAGTAAAATATTATTTTAAAAGTAACAAATAGAAAAATAGGCCCTAGTAGAATAAAATCTGACATACTTGAGTATTGCAATTTTTAATCTAATTATTATTCAAAATTAACATCTTTTAATGTAATTTATACTATTTAAATATTAAATTATTCAACATTCATGAAAAAGTAAAAAAATAATATTTTTAATACAAAACTCTAGGTTCTATTAGTTATATAAATCAATCCAAGTATTGTTTGAATTAAAGTTCTTTATTGTAATTTTTGCAATTTTAGTAAAAGGTTTTTTCAAATTCATCAAAAAGTAAAATAGAACTTATTTGAATAAAAAATGAATGATTTAAGTAATTGTATTTTTTATTCTAATTATTATTTAAGTTTAAATCTTTTTTATGTTATTTACATAATTTAAGTAATATTAGTTAACATTCATGAAAAGTAAAAAATGACATTTTGATAGAAAACCCCAAGACTTTAGTAGCTACTTAAATCAAAACAAATGTGATTCAAATTTAAAATCTTTTATTGTAATTTCTACAATTTTAGTAAAAGATTACTCTAAATTTTCCAAAAAAGTAAAATAAACTTTATTTGAATAAAAATTGGCTGAGTTAAGTAATTTAATTTCTAAACTAATCTCAAGATTTTGGTGGTTACTTAAATCAAACCAAATATGATTTAAATTTTAAATTTTTTATTATAATTTCTATGATTTTAGTAAAAGGCTACACAAATCAAAAAGTAAAATAAATCCTATTTGAATAAAAAATGACCAAGTTAATTAATTTTATTTTCTAAATTTTAACTTTTTTATGTTATTTACATAATTTAAGTAATAAGTTAGTTAACATTTAAGAAAAGTAAAAAAAAAAGACATTTTTGTAAATTTACACTAACATCAATTGTTTTTTATTCAAATAAGGTCTATTTTACATTTTAATGAATTTATAGTAATATTTTATTGAAATGACAAAAATTACAATAAAAAACTAAAAAAATTAAACATTATTTGGTTTAATTTAAGTAATTACTTATATTTGGGGTTTTGTGTTAAAAAATGTCATGTTTTACCTTTCATGAATGTTAACTAATGCTTGGCCTTTTTTTTATTTGATTATAATCTTATTTGCTTTTTGGTGAATTTGGAGTAACTTTTTTTTTATTGAAAGTGCAAAAATTATAATAAAAGACTTTAAATTGAAATAACATTTGAATTCCTTTTTGTAAATACTAAAATCTAATGTTTGTTTTTAAAAATGTCAAATTTTTTTTTTTACTTTTTCATGAATATTAAGTAACTTAATATTTTTGTTGCATAAATTATGTAAAACGATATTAAATTTGAATAACAGTTTAATAAGAAAATGTAATTACTTAAATAAGTCTTTTGTTAATTCAAATAGAGTTTATTTTATATTTTTAATAAATTTAAACTAACAATTTACAAAATTGTAGAAATTATAATAAAAATTGACAATTTGTATAACATTTAGATTAATTTATATAACTACTAAAATATGAGGTGATGTATTCAAAAAAGTTATTTTTACTTTTCATAAATGTTGACTAATGCCTTGTTTAATTTGAGTAAATAACATAAAAAAAGCTAAATTTAAATAACAATTAGTTATTATTTTTTATTTAAGAAGGTATATTTTACATTTTAATGAATAACATTTTGCTAATTTTGTAAAAATTACAACAAAAGATTGAAAATTTGAATAACATTTAGTTTGATTTAAATAACTACTAAAATATGAGATTTTATATTCAAAAGTGTTATGTTTTACTTTTCATAAATGTTAACTAATCTTTTAATTAAATTATGTAAATAAAATAAAAAAATTAAATTTAAATAATAGTTGAAATAAAAAATACAATTACTTAAATCGATTATTTTTTTATTCAAAGTTTATTTATTTTACTTTTTGGTGAATTTGGAGTAACTTTTACTAAGATTGTAAAAATTACAGTAAAAGACTTTAAATTTGAATAACATTTCGATTAATTTAAATAATTACTAAAATTTTAAATCTTGTATTCAAAAATATTTTTTATTTTTTCATAAATTTTAAACAACCAAATACTTACGTAAATTTTGTAAAAGATATTAAATTTGAATAATATTTAGATTAAAAAAAGAAATTACTCAAATTAATTATTTTTTATTCAAATAGGGTCTATTTTACATTATGGTCTATTAATTTAGAATAACATTTTAATAAAATTGCAAAAGTTACAATAAAAATTTGAAAATTTGAGTAATATTGATTTGATTTAAGTAATTACTAAAAAATTTAAAATTTTAATAACATTCTAATTGATTAAATTAGTTACTAAAATTTTAACTTTGAAACAACAGTAACAATAGAAAAATGTAATTACTTAAATTAATTATTTTTTTATTCAAATATAATCTATTGTATTTTTCAATGAATTTGGAGTAACCTTTTACTTAGATTGTAAAAATTATAGTAAAAGACTTTAAATTGGAAAAACATTTGGATTACTCTATTTAGTTACTAAAATTTGGAATTTTGTATTAAAAAAATGTTGATTTTTAATATTTTGTAAATGTTGAGTAACCTAATATTTAAATTGTGCAAATTACATAAAAAGATAATAAATTTGAATGATGGTTAGATTAGAAAATATAATTACTTAAATCAATTACTTTTTATTCAAATAAGTTATATTTTATATTTTGGTGAATTTAGAGTAATTTTTTCTTGAAAGATTGTAATTTTTTATTCACAAATTATAATAAAAAAATTGTAAATTTAAATAACATTTGGTTTGATTTAAGGAGCTATTAAAATCTAGGGTTTTGTATTAAAAAGTGCCACTTTTGTTTTTTTTTTTTACTTTTCAAAAATGTTGACTAACTTGTTGCTTAAATTTACTTTTTATTCAAATTGGGTCTATTTTATATTTTAGTGAATTTAGAGTATCATTTTCTTAAAATCACAAAAATTACAATAAAATATTGTAAATTTGAATAATATTTAGTTTGATTTGAGTAATTATTAAAATTTAGAGTTTTATAATAAAAAATGCCATTTTTTTCTTACCTTTTAGGAATGTTTACTAACTTATGATTTAAATTGTGTAAATAAATGAAAAAGAAATTAAATTTGAATAATGGTTGGATTAAAAAATGTAATCACTTAATTTTTTTAAAAAAATTCAAATAGGTTCTATTTTACACTTTAGAGAATTTTGAATAATATTTCACAAAAATTACAATAAAAAATTATAAATTTGAATAACATTTGGTTTGATTGAAATAACTTTTAAAATCTAGGGTTTTATATTCAATAATGTTGTTTTATACTTTTTATAAATATTGACTAATTTGTTACACAAATTACATAAACGACTTGAAAAGAATTTAAATTAGAATAAAAGTTAACTAATTTGTTAGTTAAATGAATCTATTTTTTATTCAAATATGATCTATTAATTTATATATTAACAAATTACAAAGATTTGATAGTTAAATGAATTTGGAGTAACTTTGGTTGAAAATGTAGTAATTACAATAAAAGGTTTTAAATTTAAAAAATTATTTGAATTAATTTATATATTTACTAAAAATTTAAAGTTTTGTATTAAAACATTTTAGTTTTTACTTTTTTATTAATGTCAAGTAATTTAAAACTTAAATTATGTAAATTAAGCAAAAAGAAATATTAAATTTGAATAATGACAAGAATAGAAAATTAATTACTCAAATTAGTTTTTTTAATTCAAATAGGATTTATTTTATATTTTTTACCAAATTTAGAGTATCTTTTTTATGAAATTGAAAAAAGTATAATAAAAGATTGTAAACTTATATATCATTTGGTTTGACTTTCTTAATTACTAAAATTTAGAGTTTTATATTCAAATTTTTTTTTTTTATTTTTTTATAAATATTTTGCAACCTAATACTCAAAATTTCATAAAATATGTAAAAAAAATAAATTTGAATAATGGTTAGATTAGAAAATGCAAGTATTTAAATTGTCTTTTTGTTTTCTTTTTCCAAATAGGATATATTTTATGTTTTAGTGAATTTAGAGGAAATTTTTATGAAAATCACAAAAATTACAACAAAAGATTGTAAATTTGGATAACATTTAATTTGATTTAAGTATTTATTAAAATATGAGGTTTTTTACTAGAAAATTTCAATTTTTTTTACATTTTATGAATGTTGACTAACATGTTATTTAAATTGTGTAAATAATATAAAAAAATTAAATTTGAATAATGATTAGATTAAAAATGTTATTACTTCAATCAATCATTTTCTATTCAAATATAATATATTTTTTACTTTATGGTGAATTTAGAATAACCTTGTTCTAAAATAGCAAAAAGTATAGTAAAAAACTTTTAATTTGAATAACATTTGGTTTGCATTTACTTAAATCAAATTATAATGAAAAAGTTATAGTGAAAAACTTTTAAAAGTTACTAAAATTTTAAGTTTTGTATTCAAGAATGACAATTTTAATTTCCTATAACTATTGAGTTTCCTAATACTTAAATTACTTAAATTACATAAAATGATGTTAAATATGAATAATAGTTAAAATAAAAAATATAATTATTTAAATCAACTTTTTCTAATCAAATAAGATCTATATTACTTTTTAGTGAATTTAGAATAATATTTTATTAAAATTGCATAAACTACAATAAAAAATTTCAAATTTTTAAAATATTATAAATTTGAATAACATTTATTTTGATTTAAATTGCTCCTAAAAATTTGTGATTTTGTATCCAATAATGATGTTTTTAACCTTTTCGTGAATATTAAGAAATTAGTTACTTAAAAATATGCAAATTATGTAAAATGACTTTAGATTTTAATGATGGTTTGAATAGAAAATGAAATTATTTATATCAATCTATTTTTTATTTAAAAATATGATAAGTTTTACTTTTCGGAATTTGGAAAAAAATTTCATAAAATTGTAGTAATTATAGTAAAAGACGTTAAATTTGGATAATATTTAAATTGATTTATTTAATTACTAAAATCTGAAGTTTTATATTAAAAAATATTAAAAAGATATCTAATTTAATTAATGGTTAGACTAGAAAATGTAATTATTTAAATCAATCATTTTTTTCTTCAAATAAGGTATAATTTTCAAGTTGGTGAATATAGCATAATATTTTACTGAAATTGTAGAAATTATAATAAAAGATTGTAAATTTAATTAACATTTGGTTTCATTTAATTAACTACCAAAATATGAGGCTTTGCATTCAAAAACATCATTTTTTATTTCTTTTTCATGAATATTTGATTAACTCATTACTTAAATTATGTAAATAAATAAAAAGAATTTAAATTTAAATAAATATTATAATTTAAAAAATAATTACTTAATTTAGTCATTTATTATTTAATATGATTTATTTCACTTTTTGATGAATTTGGAGTAGCCTTTTAATGAAATTATAAAAATTATAGTAAAGGTCTTTAAATTTGCATAATATTTCAACCAATTTAAGTAGTTAGAACAATTTTGAGTTTTGTATTAAGAAACGTCAAGTTTTACTTTTTATGAATGTTAAGTAGCCCAATACTCAAATTATGTAAATTAAATAAAAAGATGTTAAATTTGAATAATTTTAAAAATATAAAATTAATTACTTAAATCAGTTATTTTTTTTTCAAATAGGATTTATTTTATATTTTGGTAAATTTAGAGTAACCTTCTACAAAAATTACAAAAATTAAAATTAAAGATTGTAAATTTGAATAACATTTTTTTTGATTTATATAGTTACTAAAATTTGGAGTTTTGCATTCAAAAATGTTATTTTCAACTTTTTCATGAATGTTGAGAAATTTTTTCCTTAAATAACATAAATTACATGTAAAAAGTCTTTAGGTTTGAATAACAAATGAAATTAAAAATTGAAATCACTTCAAATTAGTTAATTTTTATTCAAATATGATTGATATTACTTTTTAGTAAATTTGGAGTAACATATTATAAAGATTATAGAAATTAATATAAAAGACTTTAAATTTGAATAACATTTGAATTCATTTAATTAGTTATTAAAATTTGGAGTTTTTTCTTAAAAAATTTCAATTTTTTACTTTTTAATAAATATTTGGTAACCTCATACTTAAATTACAATTATTATGTAAAAAAGATATTTAATTTGAATAACAATTAAATTAGAAAATGTAATTACTCAAATAATTTTTTTTTTTAATTCAAGTAAGGTATGTTTTACATTTTAGTGATTTTAAAGTATTCTTCTTATGAAATTACAAAATTTACAATAAAATATTATAAATTTAAATGACATTTAATTTAATTTAAGATTCAACTAAAATCTAGGGTTTTACATTGAAAGTGTCAGTTTTAAAATTTTCATGGATGTTTACAAATCTATTCTTTAAACCATATAAATTACATAAAAAGAAACTTTAGATTTAAATAACAATTGAAATAGAAAAATGTAATGAAACAAATTAGTTATTTTTTATTCAATTATGATATATTTTTATTAGTGAATTTGGAATAACTATTTGCTAAAATTACATAAATTATAGTAAAAAAAATTTTAAATTTGAATAACATTTGGATCAATTTGTATAGTTATTAAAATCTATAGTTTTAAAATTAAAAATGTCACTTTTTTTTTTATATGAATGTTTAGTAATCTAATACCTAATGATAT
The DNA here is from genome assembly GCA_037832345.1 of Rhizophora mangle. Taxonomy (NCBI): domain Eukaryota; kingdom Viridiplantae; phylum Streptophyta; class Magnoliopsida; order Malpighiales; family Rhizophoraceae; genus Rhizophora; species Rhizophora mangle. The sequence goes on from JBAPLJ010001465.1 coordinate 3,523,728, forward strand.
TTATTACATAAAAAAATATTAAATTTGAATAACAATTACATTAAAAAAATAGAATTATTCAAATTAATCATTTTTTATTCAAAAAAGGTATAATTTATATTTTTTTAATTAGAGTAACATTTAATAAAATTATAGAAAATTATGATAAAAAAGAAAACACTTTTGAATAATATTTATTTTGATTTAAGTAGCTAATAAAATTTGAGTTTTTGTATTAAAAAATGTCATTTTTTACTTTTCATGCACATTGACTAACCTATTATTTTAATTGTATAAATAACAAAAAAAATAGAATTTATATTTGACTAATGGTTAGAATAAACAATACAATTACTTAAATTAATCATTTTTTTTATTTAAATATAATGTTTCTTACATTTTAGTTAATTTGGAGTCATGTTTCACTAAAATTATGTGAATTAGAGTAAAAGATTTTAAATTTAAATAACATTTTAATTGATTTTAGTAGTTATTGAAATTTTGAGTTTTGTATTTAAAAATGTCATTCTTTTTTTCACTTTTTCATATATGTTGAGTAACCTAATGTTTAATTGTATGAATTACAAAAAAAGATGTTCAATTTGAATAATGAAAAGAATAGAAAATAAATTACTCAAATCAATTATTTTTTTATTTAAATACGATCAATTTTACATTTTAGTAAATTTAGAGTAACTATTTACTAAAATTGAAGAAATTACAATAAAAAGTTGTAAATTTGAATAACATTTGGTTTGATTTAAATAATGACTAAAATTTAAGGTTGTATTCAAAAAAGTTGTTTTTTACCTTTTAAGAATGATGACTAACTTGCTACATAAATTACTTAAATTATATCAAAAGATTTCAAATTTAAATAATAGTTAGAATAAAAAAATGAAACTACTTAAATATGTTATTTTCTTATTCAAATATATGATATATTTTACTTTTTAGTGAATTTGGAGTAACCTTTTGTCGAAATTGTAAATATTATAATAAAAGATTTTAAATTTAAATAATATTTAAATTAATTTATTTAGTTATTGAAATAAAAATTTTTGTATTAAAAAATGTGGTTTTTTACTTTAATATGAATGTTGAGTAAGTTAATACTTAAATTATACAAATTATGTATAAATATATTAAATTTGAATAAAAGTTACATTAGAAAATGTAATTAATTAAATTAGTCATTTTATATTCAAATATGCTTAATTTTATATTTTTGGTGAATTTATTATAATATCTTACTTAAATTGAAAAAGTTACAATAAAATAATGTAAATTTGAATAATATTTGGTTTGATTTAAGTGACTACTAGAATATAGGGTTTTGTATACAAAAATCTTATTTTTTACTTTTATAAATGTTGACTAAGATGATACTAAAATTACTTAAATTTTGTAAATAATATAAAAAAAACTTAAAATTTGAATAACAATTATAATAAAAAATATAATTACTTAAATTAGTCATTTTTTTATTAAAATATGACCTATTTTACTTTTTACTAAATTTGGAGTAAGCTTTTAATGAAATTGCAAAAATTAAAATAAATGACTTTATATTTGAATGACATTTGGATTGATTGTACTTCTAGATTTTGAAAAGGTGTTTAAAGTTAAGAGTGATGCTTCCAATGTAAGCGTCGGTGCTATTTTAAGTCAAGAAGACAAACCAATTGCATTCTTTAGCAAGAATTTGAATTATATAAAATGGAGATACTAAACATATGACAAGAAGTTCTATGTCATTGTTCATACTTCAGAACATTTGAGTCACTACTTTAATGCCTAATGAATTTATCTTGTATTTTGACCATAAGGCATTAAAGTACTTGAATACATAGCACAAGATTAATTGTTGTCATGCCAATAGGGTTAAATTTTTTCAACCCTACACTTTCTTTATCAAGCATAACACATGGAAGCTCAACAAAGTAATTGATGTAATGAGTATAAGACAATTGCTTTTAAACACAATGTATTAGAATTTAAGATTATAAAAAAAACTTTATTCATTTGATTTTGATTTTTCATTTATTTGGGCTTCTTGTTCAAATAGATTAGTTAATCATTTCTTCTACAAGATGGTTTCCATTACAAAGATAACAAGTTATGCATTCCTAATTGCTCCTTAAGGGAAGCGATAATTAAAGAAGCTCATGAAGGACTTGTTGGACACTTTGGGAGAAACAAAACTTTAATTTTGGTGCAAGAATATTTCTTTTGGCCAAAACTCTATCAATTTGTCGTGAGAATAGTGGGACAATGTGTAGTATGCCATAAGGCAACAAACCTTATCTAAAATACAAGTTTTTACACACCACTTCCAGTTTCTAGTCCCCCTTAGGAAGATGTTAGTATGGATTTTGTGGTTGGTTTGCCTTACATATAAAGGAAAAAGGATTTCATCTTTGTTATGGTTGATAGATTTTCTAAAATAGCTCATTTTGTTCCTTGTGCTAAAACTTATTATGCTTTACAAATTGCTGATCTTTATTTTAAGGAATTGCAAAGCTTCATGGCATTCCAAGGTCAATCACTTTAGATCATGATTTGCGGTTTATGAGTCATTTTGGGAAGACCCTTTAGTGGAAATTGGGTACTAAATTACAATTTAACACTATTTGTCATCCTTAAATTGATGGTTAAACCAAGGTTGTCAATAGAACCTTGGGAAGTCTTTTAAGGAGTTTGGTTAAAAAATATTAAAGGATGAGATTTTCTTTTGCCTCATGCTGAATTTGCTTATAATAGGTCCTCTAGCCAAACTACTGGATGCAATCCATTTCAAGTTGTGTTTGGCTTTAACCTTAATAGCCCTCTGGATCACATTCCCTTTCTAACAAAACATTCATTTAGTGGTGATGGAGAGAATTGGGTGAAATTCATAAAAAAAGATTGCATGAGCAAGTTGGGGAGAAGATAGCAAAGCAGAATGAGAAGTACCAAACTTAAGCAAACAATCACAAAAGGTTTGCTAAATTTAAAGAAGGAGATTTAGTGTGGATTCATCTAAAATTAATGGCTTATTCAATGTACTAAAGCATATTGGAGATAATGCATGCATGATTAAGTTGCTAGATAAATATGAAGTTTCTAACATTTTCAATGTTGTTGATCTTATTCCATTTCATGAAGATTATGAAGACTTAAGGGCAAGTCCTTTTCAACCAAGGGAGCATGATGTAGGAGCATCTCATAAGAACAGCCAAGATCCAAGACTTGGGCCAAGCATAAAAAATGCTCATTATGCTATTAGAATAATAGATTGCATGTCAAGTTTGTTCCAACTACTGGACCTTTAGCCCAAGCCCAATGATAGTCACGAGTAGCCATTTAAAAGCCCTAGATGTCTAGTTTCACATTAATTTTAAAACATCAAGAGTTAAGTTCCTTAGCAAGATAATCAATAGTCAAGATATTGAAGCATTTCCTATGCTTAGAGGGATGTTCAAAAGCCTTTTATTTATAGTTTTCTTTGGTATTTGTAAGGTCAAACATTTGTTAAATAATTAAACTCTAACCCTAAGGAATTTGAAGAGTTTTCTTCTATGTTGTGTATCTTTATGGTGGATTCCATGGAGTGGTGACTTAACCCGAGCATTTCAATATCTCTTGAGTGGATTCCTTAAGAGTGGTGAGTGCAATCAGCCTTATATCTCTAAGGTGATGGAGTTTCTCCTATATCCTTGGAGTGAAGGTTATTGTTGGATCCTTTTTCCATATCATCTTCCAACTATTGAACATTCAACCTAAGCCTAATGATGGATCATGAGTAGTCATTTGAAACTCTAGATGTCTAGTTTCATATGAATCAAGAATCATCAAGATTCAAGTTTTCCTTTATTGTCTAGTTTCAATTCTAGAAGAATACAATAGTTGGTTTATTTGTTGCCAACAAGTTCACTCCTTTAGTTGTAGGGATTCATTCACACAAATTAAACATGAAATTAACATTATTGTATGCACCAAAAATTATATTAATTGCTATGATAATGACCTTATAACTTTGTCACTTTCAATCCATGAACTTTCTTGTAGATATTGAATGGTTTAATTCTATAAGAATGTGTCTATCAATTCATTTTTTGCTAACAAGTTCATTCTTGTAGTTTTTAGGAATCTTTCACACAAATTGAACATGAAATTTACATTGGTTTATATGCCAAGCATTATATTAATTAAGATAATAATAACCCAGTGACTTTTGCCTTTTAAATCTATGTAATACCATCAAAGAATTGAGTCATTGATCTTGGTTACCCCTTCTAGTAGGTACTAAATGGTTCAATTCTAGAAGAATGCTTTAGTTAATTCATTTTTTGCTAACAAGTTCACTCCTTTAGTTGCAAAGGCTCACACAAAATGAACAAGAAATTAACATTAGCATATATACTAAAAATTAAATTAATTGCAATAATAATGACCTTGTAACCATTATACTCTGAATCCATGAAATTCCATCAAACAAAAGAGTCAATGATCTTGATTGCCAATTCTTGTAGGAATTGAATGGTTTAATTCCAAATGAATGAATTGTTGGTTCATTTCATGGAAACAAGTTCATTTCATTAGTTGCAAGGACTCATTTACACAAATTGAACATGAAATTAACATTACTACGTGTACCAAACATTACATCAATTTCAATAATGACCTTATGACTTTGGCTACTTGAAATTCCATCAAATAAAGAGTCATTGATATTGATTATTTTTTTTGTAGGTATTGAATCGCTCAATTCAAGATGAATGCATTTGTTGGTTCATTTCTTGCTAGCAATTTAACTCGTTTAGTTACAAGAACTCATTCACACAAATTGAACATTAAAATAAACATTAATTTATGCACTAAACATTATATTAATTGTAGAAATAATGACCTTTGACTTTGGTCTTCTAAATCCATGAAATTTCATCAAACAAAAGAGTCATTGATCTTGATTGTCTCTTATTGCAGGTATTGAATGGTTCAATTCTTGAACAAGGCATCCATTGGTTCATTTTTTGTGAGCAAGTTCTCTCTTTAGTTTCAATGACTCATTCACACAAATTGAACATTAAATCAACAATGGTGTATGCTTCAAACATTATATTAATTGTAATAATAACATCCTTATGATTTTGGCTTTTTAAATTCATGAAATTTCATCAAAAAAAAAAAAATGCATCTGTCATTTCATTTTATGGAAACAAGTTCACTCCTTTAGTTGTAAGGACTCATAAAAATGAGCTTATCACTTTTTCCTTTTAGATCCATGAAATTCTATCAATTAAGAGAGTCATTGATCTTGGTTGTCTCTTCATTCAATTATTTAATGGTTTAATCTTAGAAGAATGCATCCATTAGTTTATTTCTAGGGAACATGTTCACTCCTTTGGGTGCATGAACTCATTCACACAAATTAAACATGAAATTAACATTGGTGTAGGCACCAAACTTTATATTAATTGCGATAAAAATGACCTTATGACTTTTTCCCTTCTTGGCTGTCTCCTCTTACAGGTATTGAAAAGTTTAATTCTAAAAGAAAGCATTCTTCAATTTATTTCTTCCTGGCAACTTCACTCCTTTAGTTGCTAGAACTAATTCACACAAATGGAACAAGAAATTAACATTGATTTATACACCAAACATTATATTATTTGTGATAATAACAACCTTATGATTTTTGCCTTATAAATCCATGCAATTCCATTAAAGAATTGAGTCATTGATCTAGGATGTCCCTTCTTGTAGGTATTGAATGGTTTAATTATAAAAGAATGCATCTAATGGTTCCTTTCTAGGGAACAAGTTCACTCTTTTAGCTATAAGGACTCATTCACACAAATTGAACATGAAATTAATAATGGTGTAAGCACTAAACATTATATTAATTAATAATGGTGTAAGCACTAAATTCCATCAATGAAAAGAGTCATTGATCTTAGGTGTCCTCTCTTGCAAGTATTGAATGGTTCAACTTTAGAAGAATGCATCCATAGTTCATTTGTTGATCATAAGTTCAATTGCGTAGTTACAAGGACTCATTCACATCAATTGGACATGAAATTAACATTGGTTTATGCACCAAACATTATATTAATTGCAATAATAATGACCTTAAACATTCACACTCTGAATATATGATATTTCATTAGAACAAGGAGTCATTGATTTAGATTGTCTCTTCATATAAGTATTTATTTAATTGATCAATTCTAAAAAAATGCACTTGTTGGTTCATTTCTTTGGAACTAGTTCATTCCTTTAATTGCAAGGACTCATTCACATAAATTGAACATGAAATTAACATTGGTGTAAGCATTAAGCATTGTATTAATTGTGATAAAAATGACCTTATGAATTTTTCCTTTTAATTCCATGAAATCCCATCAATGAAAATAGTCATTGATCTTGGTTGGGCTTTCTTGCAAGTATTCAATGGTTCAATTATAGAAGAATGCACCATTAGTTCATTAGTTATTAAAAAGTTCATTCATTTTGTTGCAAGGACTCATTTACATAAATTGAACATGAAATTAACATTAGTGGAAGCACCAAAAATTATATTAATTGTGATAATAATGACCTTATCACTTTGGCCTTCTAAATCCAAAAAATTCCATCAAACAAAGGAGTCATTGATCTTGAATGTCTCTTTATGCAGGTATTGAATCCTTCAATTCTAGAAGAATGCATCTATTAGTTCATTTCTTGGGAACAAGTTCACTCCTTTAGTTGCAAAGACTTATGCACCCAAATTGAACATGAAATTAACATTGGTGTATATGCTAAACATTATATTAATTGTGACAATAATGACCTTATGAATTTTACCTTCTAAATCCATGAAATTCCATCAATGAAAGGAGTCATTGATCTTTATTGTACCTTGTTATAGGTATTGAATGGTTCAATTCTAGAAGAATGCATCTATGGGTTCATTTCTTGGGAACGAGTTCCCTCCTTTAGTTGTTAGGACTCATTCATACAAATTGAGCATGAAATTAATTAACATTAGGGTATGCACTAAACAATATATCAATTAAGAGAATAACAACCTTGTGACTTTGTTCTTCTAAATCCATGAATTTCCATCAAACAAAGGAGGACTTAATCTTGATTGTCTCTTCTTCCAAGTATTGAATGGTTCAATTTTTGAAGAATGCCTTCATTGGTTTTTTTTCTTGGGAATAAGATTACTCTTTTAGTTATAAGAACTCATTTTGAAAAATTGACATGAAATTAGCATTGGTGTATGCGCTAAACATCATTTTAATTGCAATAATACAACCTTATGACTTTTGCACTCTAAATCCAAGAAATTTCATCAAACTAAGGAGTCATTAATCTTAAGTGCCTCTTTTTATAGGTATTAAATGCTTCAATTCTAGAATAATGCATCTGTTGGTTCATTTCTTGGGAATGAGTTGCCTCCTTTAGTTGTAAGGACTCATTCACACAATATCATCATGAAATTAACATCAATCTATGCATTAAACATTATATTAATCATGATAATAATGACCTTAAGACTTTGGCCTTCTAAATCCATGATATTCCATGAAAGAAAGTAGTCATTGACCTTAATTATTCCTTCTTATAGGTATTAAATATGTCAATTCTAGAAGAATGCATTCATTTCTTGGGAACAAGTTCACACCTTCAGTTGTTAGGGCTCATTCACACAAATTATGCATGAAATTAGCATTGGTGTATGCACTAAATACTATATCAATTGAGAGAATAACAACCTTAAGACTTTGTTCTTTTGAATCCATGAATTTCCATCAAACAAAGGAGTCATTGATCTTAATTGTCTCTTCTTCTAGGTATTGAATGGTTCAATTCTTAAAGAATGCCTCCATTGGTTCTTTTCTTTGGAATAAGATCCCTCCTTTAGTTACAAGGACTCATTTAGAAAAATTGACATGAAATTAGCATAGGTGTATTCACCAAACATTATATTAATCACAATAATACAACCTTAAGACTTTTGCACTCTGAATCCATGTAATTCCATCAAACCAAGGAGTGATTAATCTTGAGTGTCTTTTTTTGAGGTATTGAATGCTTTAATGCTAGAATAATGCATCCGTTGGTTCATTTCTTGCGAATGAATTCCCTCCTTTCATTGGAAGAACTCATTCACACAAATTGAACATGACACTAACATTGTTGTAGGCATCAAACATAATATTAATCATGATAATAATGACCTTAAGACATTGGCCTTATGAATCCATGATATTCCATAAAAGAAAGGAGTCATTAATCTTGATTGTCCTTTCTTATAGGTATTGAATGGTTCAATTATAAAAGAATGCATTTGTTAGTTCATTTCTTAGGAATATGTTCACTCCTTTAGTTGCAAGAACTCATTCACACAAATTAAACATAAAATTAACATTGGTGTATGCACCAAACACTATATCAATTAAGAGAATAATGACTTTATGACTTTGTTCTTCTGAATCCATGAATTTCCATCAAACAAAAAAGTCATTGATCTTGATTGTCTCTTCTTCTAGGTATTAAATTGTTCAATTCTTGAAGAATTCCTCCATTGGTTCTTTTCTTAGGAACAAGATCCCTCCTCTAGTTGCAAGGGCTCATTTAAGCAAATTGACATGAAATCAGCATTGGTGTATGTGCCAAACGTTATGATAATTGCAATAATACAACTTTATGACTTTCATACTCTAAATCCTTGAAATTCCATCAAACCAAGGAGTCATTAATCTTAAGTGGCTCTTCTTGTAGGTATCAAATGCTTCAATTCTAGAATAATGCATCAGTTGGTTCATTTCTTGGGAATGAGTTCCCTACTTTAGTTTTAAGAACTCATTCACACAAATTGAACATGAAATTAACATTTTTTATGCACCAAACATTATATTAATCATGATAATAATGAATTTAAGACATTGGCTTTCTGAATCCATGATATTCCTTGAAAGAAAGAAGTCATTGATCATGATTATCTCTTCTTATGGGTATGAATTGTTTAATTCTACAAAAATGTATTTGTTAATTCATTTTTTGTGAACAAGTTCACTCCTTTAGTTGCAAAGGTTCATTCACACAAATTGAATATGAAAGAAACATTGGTGTATGCAACAAACATTATATTAATTATGATAATAATGACTTGATGACTTTTGTACTTTGAATCCATGATTGTATCTTGCAAGTATTGAATTGTTCAACTTTGGAAGAATGTATCCATTGGTTAATTTCTTGAGAATAACTTCACTACTTTAGTTGCAAGGACTCATTCACACAAATTGAACATGAAATTAACATTTGTGTATGCACCAAACATTATATTAATCGTGACAATAATGACCTTATAACTTTGACCTTTTGAATCCATGATATTTTGTCAAACAAAGGGTTATTGATCTTGATTGTCCCTTCTAGTAGGTATCACTATCAATGAATTTTCTTATTATCATAAGAGCTTATTAGCTCTCATCAACAAAAATATAAATTTATCCATATTGGGATGGTTCATGTAGCTTTAGATCCTACTATAGGATTGGGTTTAAGTAACTTAGCTATAATTTGCATTAGGAATAAGAGACATAATTGTTTCCATGACTCCTTATTAGGATTTAATAGAATCAAGTTAAAGTGAAGGACTTGTATGATTATCATGTTTTCCTAATTTCCTATCATCATTATCATATCCTTATTTAATGCATGCTTTATGCCAAGATATTAAAACAAAAGGATTTATTATTAAGCATACTTCTAAAAATTTGATTCTTATTTATAAAATCCATTATAAGGTTATGGACATCACAGAGAAGTGTGAGGTTAAACCTTAATAAGGGAAGAGATCATAAAGATTCAAAACCAAAAAGATACTCTACTCCTTCTATTCCACTAACAAAGATGGAATCGAAAGGACAAGGGAACAAGTTAGTTGACCACAATATAAAGTTGACCTTCCTCCATCCACTTCTACCTCTATGGTTAATGAACCACTAAATCATACCTTGAGACCCAGATCTCCCTCTTTATCTAATATGGGCTATCATGATGAAGACTAAAGTATCCATGCTCTTATAACCTATAATGAGGTTAAAGAATAAGCTAAAGAATTATTTCACTCTCCTAAAATTACACTAAAAAGAAAATGGTTTTTTATGACCTTTACCCTTACTCAATAAGAATAATGGTCACGAAGTCATACAAAATATATCACTGAGTTGGGTGCTGTTAATATTTTTACTCATATGGAAAAGGTTTATAAAATTTGAAGAAAAAAATTTCCTAATTTTTTAGCTTCTAGTGAGTTTTCAGCTCTAGAAAGAGCTTATCATGAATATTTGATGAAAAAGGGTAAAAGTGTTAATAGTATTCATACTCTGCCTTTACATCTCTTAATTAAAATTGATAATAATGAGATTATTGCTTCACCTTACAAGGCTAAAGCAACCACTAATGTTGTTATGTAGGAAGGTAATTATAGTAATTTGTATCTTCAATTTGTTGGATATTAGCTTACTAGTATTAAGAAAAAGGTTAAGGAAATAGCTCAAAATAGGAATCTTATTCCCAAACCTCTAGTTAAACCAAAAATAGAAAAAATTGTTTTATTTAAACCTTTACCATATGAAGAAATAAACTACTAAATGATAGATAAAGGTTCTAATAAATCAAGATTGATAAATGAATCTTTAAATGACTTCAAAATCTAGGTTTAAAAGTCAAAGAAGCAATTGTGTTAGAAAAAGAGGAACATATTACTACTAAAAGTGAGATAGAAGATTGTATAGATAAGTTATAAAATACATTCTTATCAAAATAATAACATTTGAAGGGTATACGTTCTCCTTCTTATACAATGAAATGACCTTTAATAAAGCTCAAACAAAATTATATTATTCAAGACCAGCACTTGTTGATCTTGTACTAAAAGAACAAATTGATTATAACTATGTTCAATATGATGGTAGTAGTATAGTGGAATGGAATTTAGATGGTCAAACAAAGCATTAAATTCTTTTGATATCACATTATATGTAATGTTTAGAACTATTTTTAAAACAAAGAGTAATTCTAACCCTAAGATAGCAAAAATAATAACAAATGGATTTACTAGACAACTTAAAGGTTAGTGAGATTTTTATTTGTCTAAAGAGGCAAAACAATAAATATTTTCTATAGTTAAGACTAACTATGGAGTATTAACTTTTTGATAGTGTTAATACACTTATTTATACTATTACTAATTATTTCATTAGTATTGCCACTTTATTAGTGGATAAGACTTATGAACAATTCATTAATTTGAGATGCTCTAATTTGTCACACTTTAGGTGATATAAAAATGTGTTCTCTAAAGTTTTTATTAAATAAGATAACCAAAATTTTTTTTTGGAAAGAAAAATTTTTTTCAAGGTTAAGTACCCTATTTGCTGGAAGAGTTAATACTTAATTAAAACCTAACACTGCTGAAACTATTGTATATAATCAATACACTTATGGAGAATTAAGTAGCTGCTGAAGGAGTTAAACTCTATAATGAAATGAAACCAAACCACATAGGCAATTGTAGAATGAAAAAGGTCAAGGTAAAAGAGCTTTAGGAAGCTTTTGTGAGTGGATGGGTTATCCACCCATTCGATATCCTAAAAAAAAAAAAAGAGTAGGAGTTATCACTCTTATAGTAATTAAAAAAAGCAATATAGTAAAAAAATAATAGACCCCCATAAGGTTTAGGAAGCCAAAAATAAAAGACAAAGGAAAGAAAGCCTCAGTCTAAAATGACTATTGTTTGCTATAAGTGTGGAAAAGATAGGGCACTATTCTAATAAATGCAAAACAAAACAAAAGTTTCAATAGTTAGATAGAACTGAAGATCTTAAAAGGTCATTAATGTATATTTTCTTGTTAGATTCAACTTTGAAATAGAAGTTATTGAAGAAGATCTTTCTTCTTCCACTTTTACCTCTAATAATGATGAATGTTGTGATGGCTAATGTAATCATTAAAAAGCAATTTGTAAACGAAATGACTTATTAGTCTTAACAAAAGAAGATAATATGATATTGGATCTTATTAATAAAATTTCAAATCCTAAGGATAAATGTGGATAATTAGAAAAATATTTACATATGACTAAAGTTAAAATGAAGGATCTTATACCAAGGTTATGGAACCTTAAGAAAGTTATAGTTTAAATACTATTATACAACATATAAAAAGTGGTCCTCCTAAGTTAGTTAAGGGAGAACCACATGTTAGATAGCTTAAAGCTGAAATTCATACTCTTAAATTAGAGAAGAAAGAATTAAAAATGAGTTTTAATTTTAGAAATTCCACTTGAAGATAAGGAAGAAAATTTTTATTACTTCTAGAAACTTCCTTAAAGGAAGATGTGAATATTAAAAGTCTTCAATATGTCAACCTTATTGATAGGGTTATTACTCATAAATAGCATACAAAGATTACAGTTATAGTTAATAAAGAATATATTTTCTCTACTATCACTTGATTGATTTAGGTGCAAATTTGAATTGTATTAATGAGAGCATAATACCTTTAAAATACTTGTAAAAAATAATGGAAGTGTTAAATACTACTAATAAAAGTAAACATGTTGTTGGTTAGAAGTTATCTCATGTTGCTATTTGCAATGATAGAATTTGTTTTTAAATTCTTTTTGTGCTAGTTTAGAAATGATCATAGCATATTATTTTGGAAAATCCTTTTCTACATCTGTTTTTCTCTTCAAAATGGGATTGCTTATAAGCATTTACAAGAGAAAATTTCTTCTCCTGTTATTACAACTAAGGTACAAGGAATAAAGAAAATGACAAAATCACTAATATGTTTAGAAATTCATACTACCTTTAGGAATAAGAATAAATATATTGTTAAATTTCTATATGAGCCAAACTTTCATGAAAGTCAAATTCCAACTGAGGTTAGACCCTTTGTTGTGGGCCCTCAGCATTTAGAAATCTATTAAATAGAGATACATGAGCTCCTTAAGAAAGGACTTATTTAGTAAAGGAGTTGTCCTGCATTTTATGTAGAAAATAATGTAGAATTGGAATGAGGTTTTCTTAGATTTGTTATTAACTATAAGCCTTTAATTATGCATTATGATGGATTAAGTATCCTATACCTAATAAAAGAGATTTGCTTTATAAAGCCAAGATATTTTCAAATTTTGATATGAAATATGGTTATTGGCAAATCCAAATCAATGAGAATAATAAATATAAAATAGTATTTACAATACCTTTTGGGCATTATGAATGGAATGTCATGCCTTTTGGTTTAAAAAATACTCCTTCTGAATTTTAGAAGATTATAAATGAGATATTTAATGCTTATTCTACATTTATGATTGTTTATATCAATGATGTGTTAGTTTCTTTTTCTAATACCATCGTACAACATTTTAAACATCTACATTTATATATTAATGTAATGACCAAAGCAAGATTAGGCTTATGCCAAGTTCAAGTTAAGGAAATTTCTTTATCCAAAAGATTGGTAAGAAGACTTGTTTGCTACCAAGAATTGAAAGACTAGTGGAAAGTTAAGACCTTTAATTATTTTGATTATATTGAAGCATGGAAAAAGGCTTTACTATAAGAATATCAACAAAAAAAAATTAGCTAGTGGATTCAAATCCATGCCCTATTGCTCCTAAGCCTAACTCCACTTAGCCTTTAGAATATTTGCTTTAAGCACTCATGGAATTTGTATCAAAGGAGAAACTATTAAAGATGATGAGAACTTTGCTTTGACCTTAAGTGTTAGCTTCTCAATCATTTTCCTCACAAGAATTGATGCAAAATGACAATAGTCAACCAAGGTTGGTAGAAGATGATATTATGCAAGATTCCTAAGAACCTTATGAGCATTAAATACCAAGTTAGCTTTTGTCAGCATTTATAAAGATACTTCACACAACCCAACAGAAAAGGAAAGTGGCTTTTGTTAGCTTTTATAAAGCTACATTACACAAACCAATAAAAAAGGAAAGAGGCTTAGCTACATTTTGACATCTTTTATAAAGCTACTTTGTGTAGACAAACAAAAGAGGAAAATGGCTTTAGGACACTTTATGGAAAACAGTAGACAACATTAAAGTGAATTCAAAGGAATCCTAAGTGGGGTTAAACTCCTTATAAATAGGACTAAAAGTCCCAAAGGGGGAGCATCTTCTTTCTTCCTCCCTCCATCTTCCCTTTCCAATCCCCCTCTCTCTACTTCTCTTGTAAAATTTCTCTCCTCTTCTGTCTCCTTGTAAGCTTGTAATGTCTTGGAAGTAAAACTCTTATTTCTTTAAGTTTTCTTTCTTTTCTTCTATATTTAATTTGTAAAGTTTTCCTTCTTTCCGTTATAATCTTTTATTTAGTCAAGTTTGCTGCTTGTTCACCCCTTGAGTTGGAAGGACTCATTCACACAAATTGAATATAAAATTAACATTGGCATATGCACCAAATATTATATTAATCATAATATTAACAACCTTATGACTTTCACACTCTAAATCTATGAAATTCCACCAAACCAAGGAGTCATTGATCTTGATTGTCTCTTCTCATAGGTATTGAATGGTTCAATTCTAGAAGAATGCACATGTTGGTTCATTTCCTAGGAATGAGTTCACTCCTTTAGTTGTAAGGACTCATTCACACAAATTGAACATGAAACTAACATTAATGTATGCACCAAATATTATATTAAATGCAATAATCATAACATTATGACTTTTGCCTTTTGAATCCATGAATTTTCATAAAAAAAAAAAAAGGAGTCATTGATCTTAATTGTCCCTTCTCCCATGTATTAAATAGTTCAATTCTTGAAGAATGCATCCATCAGTTCATTTCTTGCCAACAAGTTCACTCCTTTATTTGCAAAGATGCATTCAAATAAATTGAACATAAAGTTAACATTTGTGTATGTACCAAACATTATATTAATTATGATGATAATATCCTTATAACTTTGGCATTCTAAATCCATGAAATTTTTCCAAACAAAAAAATCATTGATCTTGATTGTCCCTTCTCGTTGCATGGAATTGTTGAATTTTAGAGAATGTATCTGTCAATTCATTTCTTGGGAACAAGTTCACACCTTTAGATGCAAGGACTCATTCACACAAATTAAATATGAAATTAATATTAGTTTATATGCACACACACATTATATTAATCACAATAATAATGACCTTATGATGACTTTTGCCCTCTAAATCCATGAAATTCCACTAAAATAAAGGAGTCATTGATGTTGTTGATTGTCTCTTTTTGTAGGTATTGAATGGTTCAATTCTAGAAAAATGCATCTATCAATTTGTTTCTTGGTAACAAGTTCACTCCTTTAGTTGCAAGGACTCATTTACACAAATTAAACAAAAAATTAACAATAGTGTATGCACCAAATACTATATTAATTGCAATAATAATGACGTTATGACTTTTGCCTTCTAAATCCATAAAATTCCATTGAACAAATGAGTCTTTAATCTTGATTGTCCTTTATTGCATGTTTTGAATGGCTCAATTCTAGAAGAATGTATCCATCAATTCATTTCTTTGGAACAAGTTCACTTCTTTAGCTACAAGGACTTATTCACACAAATTAAACATGAAATTAACATTTGTTTACACACCAAACATCATATTAATTGCAAGAATAAGGACTATGACATCAAACTTCTGCATCCATTAAATTCCAACACACAAAGTAGTTATTGATCTTGATTGTCTTTTCTTACAGGTATCAAATGGTTCAATTCTAGAAGAATGCATCTATCCATTCATTTCTTGCTAACAAGTTCCCTGCTTTAGTTGCAAGGACTCATTGACACAAATTGAATGTGAAATTAACATTGGTTTATGCATCAAAAATTATATTATTCGAAACAATAACAACCTTACGGTTTTTGCAATTTAAACCTATGAAATTCCATCAAAATAAGGAGTCATTGATCTTGATTGTCTTTTATTGTAAGTATTGAATGGTTCAATTTTTAAAAAAACTGCATCCTTCATTTTTTTTTTGGGAAAAAATTTACTTCTTTAATAGCAAGGACACATTCACACTATTTGAACATAAAATTAACATTATTATATACAAGAAACAATATTTTAATTATGATACTAACGTCCTTATTACTTTCAAACTCTAAATCAATGGAATTCGATGAAACTGTGGAGTCATTGATTTTGATTTTTTCTCTTCTACAAGGAATTTAATGGTTTAAATTTAAAAGAATACATTTGTTAGCTCATTTCTTAAGAACAAGTTCATTACTTTAGTTACAAGGACTCATTTGCTTAAATTGAACATGAAATTAACGTTGGTGTATGCACTAAACATTATATTAATTGTGAGAATAGCAACCTTAGGACTTGATCTTGATTATCTCTTCTCATAGTATTGATTAGTTTAATTCCAAAAGAATGCATCTGTCAAAATATTTCTTGGGAAGAAGTTGATTCCTTTAGTTGCAAGGACTCATTTACACAGATTGATGATGAATAACATTGGTTATACATTAAACATTATATTAATTGTGATAAGAATGATCATATAATTTTCACACTTTGAATCCATAAAATTCCACCAAACAAAGGCATCATTGATCTTGATTGTCTCTTATTGTAGGAATTGAATGATTTAATTCTAGATGAATGAATCTATATTAGTTTATTTCTTGCTAGCAAGTATCATTTTGTTGCAAAGACTTATTCACACAAATTGAATAAAGAATTAACAGTGGTACATGCATAAAAAATATATTGATTATGAGAATAATAACCTCATCATTTTAGCCTTCTGAATCCATGAAATTCCATCAAATAAAGGAGTCTTGATCTTGATTATCTCTTCTTGTAAGTATTTAATGGTTCAATTATATAAGAATGCATCCATCAATTCATTTCTTGGGAACAAGTTCACTCCTCTAGTTGCAAGGACTCTTTGAAACAAATTGAACATAAAATTAACATTGGTGTAAGCACCAAAATTTAATATTAATTGTGATAATAATTGCCTTAAGACTTTTCCTTTTTAAATCTATGAAATTCCATCAAATAAAGGAGTCATTGATCTTGATTTTCCCTTCCATGTTTTGAATGGATCAATTCTAGAAGAATACATCAGTTGATTCATTTCTTGCTAAGAAGTTCACTCCAAACATTATATTAATCACAATAATAACAAAATTATTACTTTCACACTCTAAATCCATGAAATTCCATCAAACAATTGGGTCATTAATCTTGATTGTCTCTTCTTGCAAGTATTAAATGGTTCAATTATAGAAGAATGTATTTGTCAGTTCATTTCTTGGGAAAAAGTTCACCCATTTAATTGCAAGGATTCATTCACCCAAATTGAACATGAAATTGACATTGGTATATGCACTAAACATATATTAATTGTGATAATAATAATCTCATAACTTTGGGCTTCTAAATCAATGAAATTCCATCAAACAATGGAGTTATTGATCTTGATTGTAACTTTTAGTAAGTATTAAATGGTTTAATATTTAAAAAAATCCATCCATCATCTCATTTTTTTCAAAAAAAAGGTTCCCTCCTTTAGTTTGTAAGGGTTCATTTACACAAAATGAACATGAAATTAACAATGGTGTATACATCAAACATTATATTAATTGTGAAAATAATGACCTTATGAAATTTTCCTTATGAATCCATGAAATTCCATTAATGATAGAAGTTATTGATTTTTATTGTCCCTTTTTGCAAGTATTGAATAGTTCAATTCTAGAAGGATGCATTGATTGATTCATTTCTTGCTAGAAAGTTCACTCCTTTAGTCCCTGAGACTCATTCACATAAATTGAACGTGAAATTAACTTAGGTGTATACAATAAACATTATATCAATTGTTAGAATAATGACCTTATGACTTTGGCCTTCTATATCTATGAAATTCCATCAAACAAAGGAGCATTGAACTTGATTGACACTTCTTGCAAGTATTGAATGGTTTAATTCCAAAAAAATGCATCTGTCATTTTATTTCTTGGGAACAAGTTCCCTCCCTTAGTTACAAGGACTCATTCACACAATTTGAACATGAAATTAACATTAGTGTATACTCCAAACATTATATTAATTACAATAAGAATAACCTTATGACTTTAGCCTTATAAATCCATGAAATTTCATGAAAGAAAAGAGTCATTGATCTTGATTGTCCCTTGTTATTGGTATTGAATGGTTGAATTCTAGAAAAATGCATTTGTTGATTCATTTATTGGGAACAAGTTCATTCCTTTAGTTGCAAGGACTCATTCACACAAATGGAACATGAAATTTACATTACTTTATGCACCCAACATTATATTAATTGCAATAAATAATGACTTTATGACATTTGCATTCAGAGAATTCATGAAATTCCATTAAACAAAGGAGTCATTCATCATTATTGTTCCTTCTTGCAAATACTGACAGGTTGAATTATAGAAGAATGCATCCCATGGTTCATTTCATGAGAACAAGTTTCCTCCTTTAGTTATAAGGACTCATTAACAAAAATGAAAATAACATTGGTTTATGCATCAAACATTATATTAATCATGATAATAATGACCTTATAACTTTCACACTTGGAATCCATGAGAATCCATCAAACAATGAAGTCATTGATCTTGATTCTCCCTTCTTGTAGGTATTTATTGGTTCAATTCTAGAAGAATGCATCCCTTAGACTTAATAGATACTTTACTTCTTCTATTCCACTAATAGAGTTACATGGAATTTGAAGGATAAGAGAATAAGTTAGTTAATCACAATATGAAGTTGACTTTCCTCCCTTTGCTTCTACTTTTATGGTTAATGAACCACTAGATCATACTTCATGACCTAGTTCTTCCATTTATTTCATATGGGCTATCATTTGAAGACTGGAGTATGTATGTTCTTACAACCTATAGTGAGGTTAAAGAAAAAGTAAAGAGTTATTCTACTCTCTTGAAAATAAACTAAAAAGAAAATGGTTTTTTTTTTTTTTATGACCTTTACTTTACTTTAGTGGAAGCAATGGTATCAAAGTCAAAAAAAAAAAAAAAAAACATATCATTGAGATGGACACTATTAATAATTTTATGTATACTTAAAAACTTAATAAACTTAAAAGAAATTCTTTTCCTGATTTTTCAGCTCCCAATGAGTGCATAACTCTTGAAAAAGCTTATTAGGAAGATTTGACCAAAAAAAGGTAAAAAGGTTAATAGTATTCACCCTTTACCTTTAAATCTCTATGTTAAAATAGATGATAATGAGATTATTGCTTCACCTTATAAGGTTGAAGCAACATAGTGTTGTTATTCAATAAGGAAATTATTGTAATCTTTATCATCAATCTGTTAGATCTCATCTTACTCATATTGAGAAAAAGATTGAGGAAATAGCTTAACATAGGGATATTATTCTGAAACCTTTGGTCAAACTAAATGTAGAAAAAGGGGTTTTTATTTAAACCTTTGTCATCTAAAGAAAATAAACTACAATATGATGGTAAAAGTTTTGATAAAGCAAAACTAGTAAATGTAATTGTTAAATGACTTAAAGGTCTAGACTAAAAAAAAAAAAAAAGAAGTCATTGTGATAGAAATAGAGGAACATATTAAATTTGAAAGAGAGAGAGACAAAAGATTATATAGATTTGTTATTAACTATAAGCCCTTAAATAAGGCATTATGATGGTATAGGTATCCTATACCTAATAAAAGAGATTTGCTTAATTAGTGATTGAAATCTTTCATGCTTATTCTACATTTATGATTGTTTATATCAATAATGTGTTAGTTTTTTTCTAATAACATTGAACAACATTTTAAACATCTATATTTATTTATTAATGTAATGAAGATGGCAGGGTTAGTTGCCTCAATAAGGAAGATGAAGTTATTTCAAACTAGGATTCATTTCCTTAGTCACCTCATTGAAACTGGTTCCATTATTCTCATTGATAGGTTTGCCCCAAAATTTCTTGATGAAAAGAGACAAACAACAATTATAAATATTTTTGGAAAGTTTGAATTTATTTTAGAATATTGTAAGTATTTAGCTTATAATGCTAAACCTCTATGTGAAAGATTAAAAAAAATAAAATCCACCTTTGTGGACAAGAAAGCACATACAAGTTATTAAATAGATAAAATTTAGAGTTAAAGAACTCCCTTGCTTAGTTATACCCCATCCAAATGCCTTTGAAATTGTTGAGACAAATGCCTATGACAAAGGATATGGTAGTATCCTTGAGCAACACTTGCACTCCAAAGAGTAGCTACTTTGCTTTGCCTTTGAAGTATAGAAAGGCACTAGATTTAATTACTTGACAATTAAAAAACAAATGTTATTTTCTATATTATTATGTATTCAAAAGTTTAAAAGTCCCTTCTTGCATGTATTGAATGTTTCAATTATAGGAGGACGCATCCATTAGCTCATTTTTTAGGAACAAGTTCACTCCTTCAGTTGCAACTTGAAATTGACATTAGTGTTGGCCTCAAACATTATATCAATGGTGTCAATAATGGCATTATGACTTCTGCATTCTAAATCAATGAAATTTCATCAAACAAAGGAGTCATTTTTCTTGATTGTCACTTTTTATAAGTATTGAATGGTTTAATTCTAGATGAATGCTTTTATTAGTTCATTTATTGGGAACAAGTTCACTTCTTTAGTTGTAAGGACTCATTCACACAAATTAAACATGAAATTAAAATTGGTGTATGCATTAAACATTATAGTAATTGTGAAAATAGCAACCTTATGACTTTTGCACTCTAAATCAATGATATTCCATCAAATAATTGGGTAATTGATGTTGATTATCTCTTTTTGCATGTGTATTAAATGGTTTAATTCAAGAAGAATGCATATCTTGGTTCATTTCTTGAAGAAAAGTTCACTCCTTTAGTTGTAAGGACTCATTCACAAAAATTGAACATGAAATTAACATTAGTGTAAGCATTAAACATTATATTAATTGCAATGGGTGCATCTCATGAGAACAACCAAGAATTAATCCAAGACTTGGCCTAAGCAAAACAATGCTCATTTTGCTATTAGGAGAATAGAATGCATGTCAAACTTGTTCCAACTACTAAACTTTCAGCCCAAGCACAATGATAGTTCATGACTAGTCATTTGAAAGCTCTGGATATCTAGATTTGCATGAATCAACAACATCAAGAGTCAAGTTTTCCTTTATTAGCTGCTAGGTTAGTCGAAAGTCAAGATTAGTATTTATGGCTAGTTAAGTAGATGGTTAGCACAAAAATACTGTGTTATTGCTTCATTTTCCTATGCTTGGAGGGATGTTTCAAAGCCTTTTGTTAACAATTTTCTCTTGTATTTATGAAAGTGACTTTTGGTGATTAATTTAAATCTTATCCTAAGGAATTTGAGGAGTTTTCTTATCTATTTTATATATCTATGGTGGATTCCATTGAGTGATGGCTTAATCATAGTATTTATGTATCACTTGAGTGGATTTCTTAAGAGTGGTGATTGCAACCAGCCTTGTATCACTAAGGTGGTGGAGTTTCTCTTGTATCCTTGGAGTGAAAATTATAGTTAAATTCCATTATATCTATGGCTTGTCATGGGCAATGTATTGCAACTTCAAATATTTGTGATTTTGAGAGGGATGAATTGAGGAGACAACTTCATGAACTCCAGCAGTGCTTGAATCATTATGAAGAGACACATGATCATGATGATGATGCTTTTGATGCCACACATAAGAACCCATTTTTTTATGATTATCAAGATCAAGTAATGGCCTTTCTTCTCGTTTCTCTTCTGCAAGAAGGAATCATTCCCACTTTAGAGGCCTTGACATGAAGATTGAAATTCCTAAGTTTAAAGAGAAAATGCAACCTAATGAGTTTCTTGATTGGCTAAATACTATTGAACGTATTTTTAAGTATAAGGAGGATCAGAAGGTAAAGTTGGTGGCTTTGAAACTCAAGAAGTAAGCCTCTTTATAGTGGGAGAACTTAAACAAACAAAGAGATTGAAAGGGAAGAAGAAAAATTAGAACATGGGAGAAAATGAAGGAGATGAAAAGGAGATTTCTACATGACGATTATTGAATGAAGAGGTTCATGAAAATTCATTCCCTTGACTAATAACCACAAATGAGTGTGAAGGAATATACTATGGAGTTTCAACAACTCAAGATGAAGGGTGATGTGGTTGAACTAGAAGAGCAAACTATTGCTTAATACTTGAGAGTCCTGAAATGGGAGATTGGACATGCCATTTGATTACAACCATATTGGTCTTTCAATGATGTAAAAAAGCTTGCTTTGACTATTAAAATCCAAAGGAAGAAAGTTTAAAAGGCTGCTCAAAAATCAAGCATGTTCCATGACTTGTTAAAAGAATTAATATTCACTGATGGGATAAGTTGACTTTTTTAACAACTTAGTTTAAATGGCCAAAGGGATTGTTTGTATTAATGGACCATGCCTTATTGCTCCTAAGCCTAACTCCACTTAGTCTCTAGAATAGTTGCTTAAAGCACTCATGGAATCTATATCAAAGGTGAAGCTATTGGAAATGATGTCAACTTTGCCTTAACCTCAAGCATCGACTTCTTAAGCATCTTCCTCACAAGAACTGATGTAATACGGCAATAGTCAAGCAAGGAAGGCAGAAGATGATATTATGTAGGATTCCCAAGACCCCTATGAGCTTTAAATACCAAGTCACCTCTTGTCAACTTTTGTAAAGCTACTTTATGCAACATAACAAAAATGGAAAGTGGGTTTTGCCAACTTTTATAAAGCTACTTTATACGAACCAACAAAAAAGGAAAGTGGCCTTATCACCTTTTGTCATCTTTTATCAAGCTACTTAATGCAAACAAACAAAAGAGGAAAGTGGCTTTAGGACACTTTATGTAATGTCACTTTACAGAAAACAACAAAAGGCATTAAAGTGTCTTCAAAGGAATCTTTAAACCCCTCATCAAAAGGACTAGAAGTTCAAAAAGTGGGGAGCATCATCTTTCTTCCTCCCTTGATCTTCCCTTTCCAATCTCCCTCTCTCTTTTTCTCTCTCACTCGTAACATTTCTCTCCTCATCCATCTCCTTGTAAGCTTGTAATGTCTTAGAAATAAAGCTCTTTTTTTCTATAGTTTTTTTTTTTTTTTCTTTCCCTTAATATCTTTTATTTAGTCAGGTTTGCTACTTGTTAAGTGTGATTCATGAGTTAGATGGAATTTGTGTGATATCAAAGTGTGAAAGTCATAAGGTCATTATTATTGTGATTAATATAATATTTGGTGCATACACCAATGTTAATTTCATGATCAACTTATGTGAATGAGTCCTTGCAACAAAAGGTTTGAACTTGTTAGCAAGAAATGAACCAATGAATGCATTCTTCAAGAAATGAACCATTTAATACCTGTAAAAGGAGACAATAAAGATCAAATACTCCTTTGTTTGATGGAATTTCATAGAGTCAAAAGGCCAAAGTATAAGGTTGTTAATCTTGCCATTGATATAAGGTTTAATGCTTACACCAATGTTAATTTCATGTTCAATTTGTGAGAATGATATGTTGTAACTAAAGGAGTGAAATTGTTAGCAAGGAAATGAACCAATGGATGCATTTTGCTAGAATTGAACCATTCAACACCTATAAGAAGAGACAATAAAGTTCAATGACTCTTTTGTTCAAAGGAATTTCATAAATTTAGAAGGCTAAAGTCTTAGGGTCATTATTCTTGCAAATAATATAATGTTTAATGCATACACCACTTTTAATTTTATATTCAATTTTTTTAAATAAGCCTTTGTAACAAAAGGATACTTGCTTGTAAGAAATGAACTGATGGATACATTCTTCTAAATTTAACCCAATTAGAAGCTACAAGAAGAGACAATCTAGATAAATGACTCCCTTGTTTGTTTGAATTTCATGCATTTAGAGTACAATAGTCATAAGGTCATTATGATCATAATTAATATAATAATTGGTGCATACACCAATATTAATTTCAGGTTCAATTTGTGCGAATGAGTTCTAGTAACTAAAGGAGTGACCTTATCATCAAGAAAGGAACCAATGGATGCATTATTTTAGAATTGAACCACCATTCAATACCTACAAGAAGGGACAATCAAGTTCAATGACTTCTTTCTTTGATGAAATTTCATGATTTTAAATGGGAAAAGTCATAAAGTTGTTATTATCACAATTAATATATTGTTTGGTGCATACACCAATGTTAATTTTATATTCAATTTGTATGGATGAGTCCTTACAACTAAATGAGTGAATTTGTTCCCAAGAAATGAATTGATGAGTGAATTCTTTGAGAATTAAGCCAATAAATACTTGTAAGATGAGATAATCAAGATCAATTATCACTCTTTTTTTTGACAGAGTTTCAACGATTTAAAAGGAAAAAGTAATAAGGTCATTATTACCAAAATTAATAAAATGGTTAGTGTATAAACCAATGTTAATTTCATGTTCAATTTTTTGTGTGAATGAGTCCTTACAACTAAAGGAGTGAACTTGTTCCTCATAAATGAATTGACGGATACATTCCTTTAGAATTGAACCATTCAATACCTACAAGAGTGACAATGAAGATCAATGACTCCTTTGTTTGATTCCTAGATTCAAATGACCAAAGTCATATAAGGTCAGTATTCTCATAATTGATGGAATGTTAAGTGTATACACCAATGTTATTTTTATGTTCAATTTGTGTGAATAGGTCTTTGCAACTAAAGGAGTGAACTTGTTCCCAAGAAATGAATTGATAGGTGCATTCTTCTAAAAATGAAACATTCAAAACCCATAAGAAGAGACAATGAAGATTAATGACTCCTTTGATGGAATTTTAAGGATTTAGAAGGCCAAAGTCATAAGGTCATTATTCTCCTTTGTTTGATGGATTTTCATGGATTTTTAGTGTGAAAGTCTTAAAGCCATTATTATCATGATTAATAATTTTTTTTTTGTGCTTACACAATGTTAATTTCATGTTTAATTTGTGTGAATGAGTTCTTGTAGCTAAAGGAGTGAGCTTGTTCCCAAGATATGAATTGATGAATATATTCTTCTAAAATTGATCTATTCAATACCTATAAAAAGAAACAATCAAGATCATTGACTCCTTTGTTTGATGGAATTTCATGGATTTAAAGTGTTAAAGTTAATAGACCATTACTTTCATGATTCATATAATATTTGGTGCATTGATCAATGTTAATTTCATTTTCAATTCGTGTGAATGAGTCCTTTCAACTAAAGGAATGAATTTGTTAGAAAAAAAAAATGAACTAATAGATGCATTATTCTAGAATTGAACAATTCAATACATGGAAGAAGGGACACTTGAGATAAATGACTCCTTTGTTTGGAAGAATTTTGTGGATCCAGAAGGCAAAAGTTATAAAAAATCATTATTATTATATTTAATATAACATTTGGTGCATACACCAATGTTAATTTCATGCTTAATTTGTGTGAATAAGTCTTTGCAACTAAAGGAGTGAACTTGATCTCAAGAAAAGAATTGATGGATGCATTCTTCTGGAATTAAACCATTCAATACTTGCAAGAAGAGACAATCAAGATCATAATACCCTTGTTTGATGGAATTTCACGAATTCAAAAGGCCAAAATCATATTGTCGTTAATCTTGCAATTGATAGAATGTTTGGTGCATACACCAATGTTAATTTCATGTTCAATTTGTGAGAATGAGTCATAAAAACTAAAAGAGTGAATTTTTTTGGCAAGAAATGAACTAATGGAGGCAATGTTTTAAAATTGAACCATTCAACACATGCAAGAATAGATCATCAATGACTCTTTTGTTTGATGGATTTTCATGGATTCAAAGTGCAAAAGTCAGAAGGTCATTATTATTGTGATTAATGTAATGTTTGGCACATAAACCAATGTTAATTCATGTTCAATTTGTGTGAAAAAGTCCTTACACTAAAGGAGTGAACTTGTATCCGAGAAATGAATTGACAAATGCTTTCTTCAAGAATTAAACCATTCAATATTGCAAGAAGAGACAAAGAAGATCAATGACTTCCTTCTTGGATGGAATTTCAGGGATTCAGAAGGCCAAAGTTATACGGTCATTATTATCATAATTAATATAATGTTTGGTACATAACAATGTTAATTTCATGTTCAATTTGTGTGAATGAGTCCTAGCAATTAAAGGAGTGAACCTTTTAGCAAGAAATGAATTGACAGAGGCATTCTTCTAGTTAGGATCAATGACTATTTTGATTGATGGAATTTTGCAGATTCAAAAAGTAAAAGTCATAAAATTATTATTATCACAATTAATATAATATTTGGTGCAAACACCAATATTTAACTTCATGTTTAATTAGTGTAAACAAGTCTTGGTAACTAAAGGAGTGAACTTCTTTCCAAGAAATGTACCAATGGATGCATTCTTCTAGAATTGAACCATTCAATACCAGCAAGAACAGACAATCAAGATCAATGACTCCCTTGTTTGATGGAATTTCATGTATTCATAAGGCCAAAGTCATAAGGTCATAAAATCTTGAAATTGATATAATGTTTAATACATACAACAATGTTAATTTCTTTTCCAATTTGTGAGAATAAGTCCCAGAAACTAAAGAAGTGAACTTATTAGCAAGAAATGAACTGAGGGAGGCATTCTTCTAGAAACAAACCATTCAATACATGCAAGAAGAGTCAATCAAGATTAATGACTCCTTTATTTGATGGATTTTCATGGATTCAAAGTGTAAAAGTCATAAGGTTGTTATTATCACAATTAATATAATGTTTGGTGCAAAAACAAATGTTAATTTCATGTTCAATTTGTGTGAATGAGATTTTTCCATTTAAGGAGTGAACTTGTTCCCAAGAAATGAGTTGATGGATGCCTACATGAAGAAATAAACAAGATTCATGAATTTTTTTTTATGGAATTTCATGGATTCAATGTGCAAAAGTCATAAGTTTGTTACTATCACAATTAGTATAATGTTTGTTGCATACACCATTGTTAATTTCTTGCTTAATTTGTGTGAATGAGTTCATGAAACTAAAAGAGTGAATTTCCCATAAAAAGAACTAATGGATGCATTCTTTCAAAATTGAATCATTCAATACCTACGAGGTGAGACAATTAAGAGCCATGACTCATTTATTTGATGAAAGCAAAGTTATCATCATGTCTAATAACTTATCCTTTGATGCAAGTTCCGTGAATGCTTTTAGATATTGTTCTAGAGACTAAGTGGAGTTTTAGGCTTAGGAGTAGTAGGGCATGGTCCATTAATAAGAACAATCCCTTTGGCCATATAAACTGAAAAAATCTAACTTGTCCCACCAGTTAATAGTAATTAATTCTTCGAACAAGCCATGGAACATGCTTGATGTTAACATCTAGGATATTAACTTGCTTGGCCACTATAATATAATCCCATTTAACAATCCTCAGGACATGACACTAAAAGCAAACAAGAGTAAACACATTTCTGATATCATGATTTTTCTATGCAAAATTGTTCATAAATAGTTTTTTTTACCTTATTAGTTAAAGTAATGGGATGTGAACTCCATTTGAAGAACTATGCTTCAAACTAGTTAGGAAACCTCTTAGGGTCATGTGGGACATGGATTTGAATCCACCAACTAAATTTCTTTTACTAGTTTTCATACAATAAAGCCTTTCCCCATGCTTCCATATAATCAAAGTAATTGAAGGTCTTAACCTTCCACTAGTCTTTCAATTCTTTGGTGGCAAACAAGTCTCCTTGCAAATCTTTAGGATAAAGAACTTTCTTTATCTTGAACTTAACATGAGCCCAATCCTTGTATCCTGAAGAAAGAGGTACCAAAACCCATTTTAAATGGGTTTAATAACCATAGATCCTATTTCATTCAAAATTTGTTAATAATATAAACAATCTTTAAAATGAGTATGAGAATAGATTTCATCCTTAAGATAAAAGTGTGCTTCCTCATTAGGTAAAAATAGAGCATAATTTTTCTCAGGAGAACATAAATAATCCATATATTTTGGAATCAATCATTAAGTTAACCTTTTATCAAGAGCATGCTCATAAGCATCACCACGAAGTTTATCAACTTCAAAATTTTTGGATGTAGTTTTTGCCAGTAAAATAACCCACTTTGTTAAGGACTGTGGCCCCTGTATGAGTGAGCATTTGCTCATGCAACATTCCCTACAAGAATTCACAAGTTAAAAAATTAGGAAGAGAATTGGAATTGGATAAACTCAATATCAAATCAAAAGTAGATAATATTCCTTGTCGTCTAGCAAAGAATTGTTTTGATGCTATGTTCTAAACAATTATAGTAAGAACATCTTTTGCTACTTTGTAATCAATTCTTAAAATAAAAATTATAATTTAATAAATCATTTTCAAATTTTTGAATGCATAATTCTATAGAAAGAATCTCTTTTTTAATCCTAGAGTAATTAACTCTAGCACCTTTCCATACTCATAAGGTAAAGCAAAGTAGTTGTTCTTTGGAGTGTAGGTGTTGCTTAAAGATACCACCATAACTTTTGTTAGAGGCATTTGTCTTGATGATTTTAAAGGCATCAGCAAGGGGTATACCACTATAACTTTAGATTTCATTTATTTAATAGCTTGGGTATGCTCATCCATCCATAAAGGTGGATTTTTCTTCAATCTTTCATATAATGGTTTAGCATCATGAGCTAAATCATTATTATAGTTTGAAACATAATTCAGACTTCCCAAAAATCATTATAATTATTCTTTGTCTCTAATTTTGTTAGGAAATTTTGAGGCAAACTCAATTGATTTGTCAATGGGAATAATAAAACTAATTTCTATGAGATGATCAAGGAAATGAATTCTAGTTTGAAATAACTCATTTTTCTTGCTGAATTAGCCAACCTTGCCTTTTTCATTACATTAATAAATAAATGCAGATGATTAAAATGTTGTTCAATGGTATTAAAAAAAAAAACTAACACATCATCAATATAAATGTAGAATAGGTACCAAATATCTCACTTTTTTTATCTTCTAAAATTTAGAAGAAAAACATTTTTTTAAAACCAAAAGGCATGACATTCCATTCATAATGCGTATGTAAATGTTGATTTATATTTATATTTCTTATTGATTTGGATTTGCTAATAATTGGATTTCATATCAAATTTTGAAAACATCTTAGCTTCATAAAGTTGATTAAGTAGTTCTCTTTTATTAGGTATAATATTCCTAATATGACATAATGCCTTATTTAAAAGCTTTTAGTTATTAACTAGTCTAGGAACACCTTATTCCAATTTTGCATTATTTTCTACATCAAATGCAGGACAACTCCAAGGACTTGTACTTTGCCAAATAAGTCCTTCTTAAGGAGTTCTTGTATTTTTTTTTTTTACAGATTTTTAAATGCCAAGGGGCCATAATAATGGGTCTAGCCTTAGTTGGAATTTGACTTTCATGAAAGTTTGGCTCCTATGGTAGTTTCAATGATATGATTATTTGTATTCCATAGGTAGTAGGATTTTCTAAACACATCAGTGATTCTATTATTGTCTTATCTCTTGTATCGTAGTTGTAATAATAGGAGAAGAAATGAACTAACGAAACTATAGTTCTAGAATTGAACCATTCAATACATGCAAAAAGAGACAATCAAGATCAATGACTCCTTTATTTGATGAAATTTTATGGATTCAAAGTGTGAAGGTCATAAGGTTATAATTATTGTGATTAATATAATGTTTGGTGCAAAAAAAAAAATTGATAAACACAATTGATAAAAGTAAACTACTTGTTAGTTATAAGTTATCTCATGTTACTATTTGCAATGATGACATTTGTTTTGAAATTCTTTTTTTGTGCTAGTTAATTTAATGTTTATGCATACCCTAATGTTAATTTTATATTTAATTTTTTTGAATGAGTCTTTACAACAAAAGGATACCTATTTGCTACAAATGAATTGAGAGATACATTGTTCAAGAATTAAACAATTTGATACTTACAAGAAGAGACAATCAATAACAATGACTCCTTTAGTTCATGGAATTTCAAAGATTCAAATTGTGAAAGTCATAAGGTTGTCATTATCATGATTAATATAATTTTTTTGTGCATACACCAATGTTAATTTCATCTTCAATTTGTGTGCATGAGTCCTTGCAACAAAAAGAGTAAACCTATACCCAAGAAATGAACTAACTTATTTTTTCAAGAATTGATCAATTCAACACCTACAAGAAGAGATAATCAATATCAATAACTCTTATTTTTTATGGAATTTCATGCACTTAATGTGCAAAAGTCATAAGGTTGTAATTATCATGATTAATATAATGTTTGGTACTTACACCACTATTAATTTTATACTTAATTTGTCTAAATGAGTCGTTACAATAAGGGGATACTTGTTAGCTACAAATGAATTGATAGATACATTCTTCTAGAATTAAACAGTTCAATACTTGCAATAAGAGACAATTAAGATCAATAAATTCTTTGTTTGATGGAATTGTATGGATTTAAAGTGTGAAGGTCATAAGGTCCTTATTATCACAATTAATATAATATTTGGTGAATAAGCCCAATGTTAATCTAATGCTCAAGTTGTGTGAATGTGTCCTTCCAACTAAAAGAGTGAACTAGTTCCTAAGAAATGAATAAATAGATGCATTCTTCTAGATTTGAACCATTTAATACCTACAAGAAGAGACAATTAAGACCAATGACTCCTTTGTTTGATGGAATTTTGTGGATTTAGAGTGCAAAAGTCATAAGGTTATTATTATCATGATTAATATAATGTGTGGTGCATAAACCAATGTTAATTTCATATTCAGTTTATGTGAATGAGTCCTTACAGCTAAAGGAGTGAATTTCAATACCTATAAGAAATGAACTAATGGATGCATTTTGCAAGAACTAAAACCATTCAATACCTACAAGAAGAGATAATTAAGATCAATGCCTCTTTTGACTAATAGAATTTCACAGTCTCATAAGGCCAAAGTCATAAGGTTATTATTCTTACAATTAATATAATGTTTAGTGCATACACCACTATTAATTTTATATTCAATTTATCTAAATGTGTCCTTGCACAAAAAATGATACTTGATAGCTATAAATGAATTGAGAGATAATTTTTTTAGAATTAAACCATTCAATACTTGCAAGAAGACACAATCAAGAACAATGACTCTTTGTTTGATAGAATTTCAAGTGTGAAAGTCATAAGGTCATTATTATTGCTATTAATATAATGTTTATGTGAAAACCAATGTCATTTTCATGTTCAATTTGTGTGCATGATTCCTTGGAACAAAAAGAGTGAACTTCTTCTTAGGAAATGAAGCAAAGAATGCATTCTTCTCGAATTAAACCATTCAATACCCATAAGATGAGACTCAATAACTCCTTTGTTTGATGGAATTTCATGGATACAAATTATGAAAGTTTTAAGGTCATTATAATCATGATTAATAAAATGTTTGGTGCATAAATCAATGTTAATTTGTTGTTTATTTTTGTGTGAATGAGTCCTTGCAACTGAAGGAGTGAACTTATTAATTGAAATAAATTGATGGGATGCATTATTCTAGAATTGCATGCTTTAATAGCTACAAGAATAGACAATCAAGACCATTGACTCCTTTGTTTGATGAAATTTCATGCATTTAGAAAGTCAAAGTCATAAAGCCATTATTCTCGCAATTGATATTATGTTTAGGGAATGCACCAATGATAATTTCATGTTCAAAAATTGTGTAAATGAGTCCTTACAACTAATGGAGTGAACTTGTTCCAAAGAAATGAATTAAAGGATGCATTCTTCTATAATTGAACCATTCAATACCTTCAAAAAGAGACAATCAAGATCAGTGACTCCTTTGTTTGATGGAATTTCATGCATTCATTGTGTCAAAGTCATGAGGACATTATTATCATGAATAATATAATGTTTGGTGCATACACCAAAGTTAATATCATGTTTAATTTGTGCAAATGAGTCCTTGCCACTAAACAAGTGAATTTGTTAGCAAGAAATGATTATGCTAGAACTAAACCTTTCAACACTCATAAGATGTGATAATCAAGATCAATAACTTTTTTGTTTGATGGCATTTTATATGCTCAGAAGGCCAAAATCATAAGGTTGTTATTCACATAATAACACTTGGTGCTTACACCAATGTTAGTTTGATATTCAAATTATCTAATTGTGTCCTTGTAATGAAAGGATACTAGTTAGCTATAAGTGAACTCATAGATACATTCTTCTAGAATTAAACCATTCAAAACCAATGAGAAGAGATAATTAGGAACATTGACTCTTTTGTTTGATGGAATTCCATGGATTCAGTATGTGAAAGTCAAAAGGTCATTATTTTCATGATTAATATAATATTTTGTGCATATAATAAGTTAATTTCATGTTCAATTTGTGTAAATGAGTCCTTGTAACAAAAAGAGTGACTTGTTCCCAAGAAATAAACCAATAAATACATTATTCTAAAATTGAACCATTCAATATTTGCAAGAAGAGACAATTAAGATCCATAATTCCATTGTTTGATGGAATTTCTAGGATTTAGAGTGCTAATGTCATAAGGTCATTATTATCATGATTAATATAATATTTGGTGCAAAAATCAATGTTAATTTAATGTTCAAATTGTGTGATTGAGTTCTTGCAACAGAAGAAGTGAAAGTCATAAGGTCATTATTTTTACAATTAATATAATATTTTATGCACACACCAATATTAATTTCATGTTCAATTTACGTGAATGAGTCCCTGCAACTAAAGGAGTGAATTTCAATACTTGTAAGAAATAAACCAATGGATACATTTTGCTAGAATTATACCATTTAATACCTATAAGAAGAGACAATTAAGATCAACATCTATTTTGCTTGATGGAATTTCATGGACTTAGAAAGCTAAAGTTATAATATTGTTACTTCCAAAATTAATATAATATTTGGTGCATACACCACTATTAATTTTCTATTCAATTTGTTTGAACAAGTCCTTGCAATAACAGGATACTTACAAATGAACTAATAGTTGCATTCATTTACAATTAAAAACAATTCATTACTTACAAGTAGAGACCATGAATAACAAAGACTCCTTTGTTTGATATAATTTAATGGATTTAGAGTGCAAAAATCATAAGGTCATTATTATCACAATTAGTATGAAGTTTTTTTGCATTGACAAATGTTAAGTACATGTTCAATTTCAATGGATGAGTCATTGTAACAAAAAGAGTGAACTTGTTCCCAAAAAATGAACCTATGAATGCATTCTTCTATAATTGAGCCATGCAATACCTACAATAAGTGAAAATCAATATTAATGACTCCTTTGTTTGATGGAATTTCTTGGATTTAGGGTGAGAAAGTTATAACATCAGCATTTTCATGATTAATATAATGTTTGGTGCATATGGAAATATTAATTTCATGTTCAATTTCTGTAAATGAGTCCTTCCAACTAAAGGAGTGAATTTGTTAGCAAGAAATAAACCAGCATATGCATTCTACTAGAATTGAACCATTCAATACCTACAAAAAGAGATAATCAAGAGATCAATGGCTCATTTGATTGATTGAATTTCATAAACATGGAAGGCCAAAGTCATAAGGTTGTTATTCTTACAACTAATGTAATGTTTGGTGCACACACCCCCATTAATTTGATATTTGATTGGTCTAAATAAATCTATGTAACAAAATGATACTTCTTAGCTACAAATGAACTGATAATTACACTCTTCTAGAATTAAACAATTTAAAACTTGCAAGAAGAGACAATTAAGAACAATGACTCTTTTATTTGATAGAATCTTAAGGATTCAAAAATCTAAAAGACATAAGGTCATTATTATCATGATTAATATAATGTTTTTAAGCATGCACTTGTGTTAATTTCATGTTTAATTTATGTAAATGAATCCTTAAAAAAAAAAAGAGTGAACTTAATCCCAAAAATGAACGTATAATTCTAAAATTGAACTATTCAATCTTTGCAAGAAGATTTAACCAAGATCAATAGTTTTTTTTTTTATGGAATTTCATGGATTTAGAGAGCATAAGTCATAAGGTCATTATTATTGTGATTAATATAATGTTTGGTGCACAAACTAATGTTAATTTCATGATCAATTTGAATGAGTCCTTGCATTTAAGGAGGGAACTTATTCCCAAGAAATGAACCTACATATGCTTTTTTCTAGAACTGAACAATTCAATACCTACCATAATAGACAATTAGTAACAATAACTCCTTTGTTTGATAGAATTTCATGGATTTAGAGGGCATAAATCATAAGGTCATTATTATGGCTTTTAATATAATGTTTGGTGCATAAATTAATTTTAATTTCATGTTCAATTTATGTGAATGCATCCTTCCATCTAAAGTAAGGAACTTGTTCCCAATAAATGAACCAACATATGCATTCTTAGTAGAATTGAATCATTCAATAGCTACAAGAAAAGACAATCATGATCAATGACTCCTTTGTTTGATGAAATTTTAGGGATTTAGAGTGTGAAAGTCATAAGGTCGTTATTATCATAATTAATATAATGTTTGGTGCATTCACTAAAGTTAATTTCATGTTTAATTTGTGTGAATGAATCCTTACAACTAAAGGAGTGAATTTGTTTCCAAGAAATGACTTGATGGATGCAACCTACTACAATTGAACAATTCAATACCTATACAAGAAGAGACAATCAAGGTCAAAGATACTTTTGTTTGATGGAATTTCATGGACTCAAAAGGACAAAGTCATAAGGTCTTTATTCTTGTGATTAATCCTTGAAATTAAAGGAGGGAACTTGCTCCTAAAAAAATGAACCATTTAGTACCTACAAGAAGAGGCAATCACGATCAATGGCTCTTTTGTTTGACAAAATTTCCTGGATTCAAAGTGTGAAAGTCACAAGGTTGCTCTTATCAGAATTTGCATAATGTTTGGTGCATAAACCAATGTTAATTTCATGTTTAATTTGTGTGAATGAGTCCTTGCAACTAAAGGAGTGAACT
This sequence comes from Rhizophora mangle, assembly GCA_037832345.1. Taxonomy (NCBI): domain Eukaryota; kingdom Viridiplantae; phylum Streptophyta; class Magnoliopsida; order Malpighiales; family Rhizophoraceae; genus Rhizophora; species Rhizophora mangle. The sequence goes on from JBAPLJ010001465.1 coordinate 3,558,831, forward strand.
TGTTTATGAGAAATGGACTGATGAATGCATTTGATACCTACAAAAAGAAACAATTAAGATTAGTGACTCTTTTGCTTAAGGGAAGAATTTCATAAACTTAGAAAGCCAAAGACATAAGGTCATTATCCTTGCAATTAATGTAATATTTTGTGCATAAACAACTATTAATTTTATATTTGATTTGTTTGAATGAGTCCTTGCGATAAAAGGATACTTGCTATCTATAAGTGAACTAATAGTTACATTCTTCTAGAATTAAACCATCCAATACCTATAAGAAGAGTCAATCAAAGATTAATAACTCCTTTGTTTGATGGACTTTCATGGATTCAAAGTATGTAAGTCAAAGGGTCATTATTATTGTGATTAATATAATGTTCGGTGCATAAACCAATGTTAATTTAATGTTCAATTTTTATGGATCATTTATTGCATATAAGGAGGGAACTAGTTCCCAAGAAATTAATTTATGGAAGCATTCTTCTAGAATTGAACCATTTAATACTTACAAGAAGAGACAATCAAGATCAATGGCTCCATTATTTGATGGAAATTCTTAGATTTAGAGTGTAAGAGTCATAAGGTCATTACTATCATGATAAATATAATATTTGGTGCATAAACTACTATTAATTTCATGTTCAATTTGTGTGAATGAGTCCTTCCAACTAATGGAGTGAATTTGTTAGCAAGAAATAAACCAACAGATGCATTATGCTACAATTAAACCATTCATACATGCAAGAAGACACAACCAAGATCAAAGGCTCTTTTGTTTGATGGAATTTCACAGACTCAAAAGGTCAAAGTCATATGGTTATTATTCTCACAATTAATATAATGTTAAGTGCTTATACCACTGTTAACTTTATATTTAATTTGTCTAAAAGAGTCCTTGCAACTAAAGGAGTGACTTTGTTCCCAATAAATGAACCAATGGATGCATTCTTCTAAACTTGAACCATTCAACACCTGGAAGAAGGGACAACCAAGATCAATGACATATTTCTTTGATGGAATTGCATGGATTTAAAAGAAAAAAAAAATTCATATGGTTGTTATTATTACAATTAATATAAGGATTGATGCATAAAAAAAATGTTTATTTCATGTTCACTTTGTGTGAATGAGTCCTAGCAACTAAAGGAATGAATTTATTAGCAAGAAATGAACATACAAATGCATTCTTCTTGATTTGAACCATTCTACACTTGCAAGAAGGGACAACCAAGATCAATGACTCTTTTCTTTGATGGAATTTCATGGATTTTGAAGGCAAATGTCATAAAGTCACTACTATTACAATTAATATAATGTATAGGGCTTTCACCATTATTAATTTTATGTTCAATTTGTGTAAATGACTCCTTGCAACTAAAGGATTAAACTTGCTCCCAATAAATGAAATGACATATGCATTCTTCTGTAATTGAACCATTCCATACCTGTAAGAAGAGACAATCAAGATCAATAATTCCTTAGATTGATAGAATTTCATGGATTTAAAGTGTGAAAGTCATGTAAGGTCAATATGTGTGAATGTGTCTTTACAACTAAAGGAGTGAACTTATTTCTAAAGAAATGAACCAACAAATGCATTCTTTTAAAATTGAACCATTCAATACATGCAAAAGGGGACAATTAAGATCAATGACACCTTTGTTTGATGGAATTTCATGGATTCAAGAGGCCAAAGTCAAAATGTCCCCAAGGATTCAAAGGTGGCTCAGACAAAGTTGTGTGATAGCTAAGTAAGCATGCCTTGGGTTAAAAGGTTGTGGGAGCAACTTACATTTAAAAAACTCAATGATTTAAGGGATTTTACAATTCACATTAGGTATTGCATTTTGCTACATTCTTCATCAATGTGAGAGATGGGATATTTGTTCACTAGAGTCATTTAGATTCTTATTATAGAGATGCAACACCTACCCTATGCACTGTTCCCAAGGCTTCTGAGCATTGCCTTTCACATTTTGATTTCCTTCATGTGAGTTATGATGAGGTTTGGTAATTTGCACCATGATGAGAGGACTAACTGGAGATCATCCTCACAACAAAGGAGGTGGATGGGGCATGTGCACCAATGACCACCTAGCATTAAGTAGTAAAATGTGTTCATAGGTTGTTCTTCTAGGCAAAGCTTTTGAGACCAATCCTTCTATAGGTTCACCTATAATAACCTTGTTATAACTTCTCCTTCCTCTAAATGATAAAGCTTAGTGCACTTTTTATGACATCATTGGTAGCAAACCACCCAATTTTTCATGAATCAAACACTTCATTGGATAATTCAATTGAAAGGAGAAACAAATAGTGTTTATAAAGGGAAAGAAGGTAGCCAACATAAGCAGATAACTCATGAAATTTGACTTGGTCCACTTTAGACCACTATTAGACTCAAATAGCATTAGGTCAAGCCCAAAGCCTATGTGCCAATAACTCATTGATGTTATAGCCAATCCTTGTAGCATTTGTTAGCCAAAAGCCCCTATAGCATTGACCTAAACCCAAGTTTATGTGCCAACATTGGCTAACTTTAATGGGAAACATGCACTACCTCCTTAAAGAGCATTAAGGAATTTAACTTTTGGTAGGAAGAGACATTGCTTACACTCACTTAACAACCAATAGCATGCTAGTGCATCATTAGCACTCCTAGTCATGTCACTAGTCCACACTTTTGGAAATGTAACCAATATAAATCATTTGGTCATAAAAAAAGAGGTTAAATTAGAATAGTAGTTCAAATGAAAATGTTAATTACTTAAATTGGTCATTTATTATTCAAATAAAATATATTTTACTTTTTGGTGAATTTAGTTATTTAAATATGAATTAGGGGATAAACTTTTCTAACAAATGCTTAATACCCATTGGTAATCAATTATTCATATAAATAATGATTGAATGGTATAAATTCCATTGTGATGGCCAACAGTTATTATACTTTGAACCTTTGTAAATCATGTTATTTTGAATGAGTAATTAAGGATGATTTAAATAGATCAGTATAATCAAATGTTTACTAATGAATTACATTATTGGTCAATGTGTTATCCAAATCAGTCATATCAAGATTAAATATTTTGAACCATTGATTGAATCAATTAACGAATAATGTAAAATTGGTTTCTATATTTGGTAAATAGGTTACTCAATCTATTTAAAAATTATGAATGTTATAAAATTGAATAACATCTGATTAAAGATTATTGAATAAATTGTTAACTATCCATAAGATAACACATTAGTAATCAATGATTTTGAGTGGGTAAACGGTTAATTAGGTTATGGTGATTTTTAATCTTATAACCTTATATACTCAATCAAAATGTTATTCAAATTTAAATTCTTTTACTACAATTTTAAAATTTCAGTAAAAAATTACTTCAAATTCACCAAACAATGGTTCAATACAATTACACAATGTAATATTCTATCAGGGATTGCCAAACCAATGAATATTCTAAACCATATCAATCTTAGTAACTATCAATCTGTTAGACTTATTATTGTTCCATATCACCATGAGCTAAGTAAATATTTGGTAATGGTTACTAAATTAGATACTTACCCATCAGATGCTATTGGGTAATCTAACCAATTATTGTTAGCTTGTTAATGCATAAATTGGTCATTCGTAGTAGTAATTTGACCCATTTACCAAATTAGTAGCTTATAGTTTACACACATAATGATTTAATATGGTTCCAATAGAACATATTCCATTCAAATTAAACCATTTGAATAAAGTGAATTGATAGATTGGTATATAAGGTAAATGGTTATTAGCTTGTTTAAACCTTTATAATCTAATAGTAACCTCATTAGATCTATACATTTCAGAGGTTCACAATCTATATGAATGAAACATGAGTTACCATTTGTTAATACCATTCATGTATTTACTCAAGGTTACTTATAATGAATCATTGATTAATTGATTTGAATACATGTCAATTATGATCATTTTCTAACCTTTACATAACCAATTAATTGGTTAACCTTTAAAAATATTATTGGTAGTAAATTAGTTAATGACAAAAAATCACAAATTTGGTGAATGCAATTTAAGTTATGTGACTAGTTTGGCTCCTTCTAAGGTTACCATCCATGTTAGATAGTCATATTTATAGTTACCATCATTAACATAAAGGCTATTCAAATGGTCACCAAATGCATACATATTATGAATTGAGTTTACCTTATCCATGAACAATAATGTTAAGCATTCAATTGGATAATGGATTGGCCATGACCAATAGATTATTTGGTTTGAATGTTTAGTAACATATGTAATATGAGATTGATCTTTATTACGATGACTCTTCAAATTGAATCAACTTCCAAATAATTGACTTAATATGGTTCATTACTGAATTATCTAGTACCTATTACTAGATTAAAGGTTAACCCCTAGATCATCACTATATTAATTGTTAAAATTCTAACCAAATGGTAATTATCTTGGGTTGAGTAAGCAAAGGGTAAGATGAGTATCTCCATTAAGATTGTGATATTAGTAACCATTTTTAATAGTTCAATTTGATACAATGACCTTAGAATGTAATGGGTACCAAGTAACCTATTTAGTCAATGCATGGGTTATTGTTAACATTATACATTTATAGTAACATCTTTAGGTTGATTTTAAGTTATTTGGTAATCATACCCCAAAATATCATTCCTCATCACTTTCTAATCATAATCCAAAATGTGATCTATTAGGGTAATTCAATTATCCAAAGGAATCACTAGATTTCAATTTAATATCCAAATTACTCTAAAAGTAACCATCTAAAAATTTATGGTTTTTTTTCACCATTTATTGGATTGTATTTAACATTTTAGTAATGGTCACATGTCATAACCAATATTAGTATATTAATATGTATTGGTCTTTTAGTACCAATTATCTGTAACCTAAATTTCAGGAGCAACCTGACCATGGTTAATATATTTGGTAACCTTATTTTAGTTACATAAGAGATCACCATATTAATGATTATTTACAAAATCATTTTGTAGTGAGATTGACTATTGATTAGATAATCTATGTAATAATTTCAATCATGGATATCCTTAATTAATTAAGTACCCAATATTGGTTATTGGGTTGATAATCATAGAAATTCTTAATTTTCCTACCAAGATGAGGGAAATATGAAATGGTTTGACCGTGGTCATCAGCATAGGTATGAATATTATGGTTGGAGATTTTATTGGTCTAGTAAACATTAAACATGTTATCAATCATTCCATTTGGTCTCTAGGAATGGTTAACCAATATACTAACTACCATTCAATCTGTTGAGTTTGTACAAGGAACATTGAATTAGATATTGTACCCAAGCTAGAATAATCAATGAAGGTTATCCATGGTCACCATAGGGATTGCCATGATTGAATGACAACCAGGTTAATTGATAATGGTTGGTAAAATTAGCCAAGGTTTCTAACCTTGGTGATCATATTAAGAGATCAATTTCACTTATCCATGGTCACCATGGGGATTTGCAATGATTGAATGACAACCAAGTTAATTGATAATGGTTGGTAAAATTAGCCAAGGTTACTAACCTTGGTGATCATATTATGAGATTAGTTTTACTTATCCATGGTCACCTAATGGTCATGAACATTAGCTATGTTGACCCACCATGTAATTGCTTGATTAATCAATCATATTGATTACCCCAGATTCAAACCAAAATTTGGTAGTGAATGCATAGATGAAATATAACATACTAACTATAGTACATTATAAATTTGGTATTTGTCATTTCATGACCATTAAGGTAATCTCAATTTATAACATCTTACAAATCAATAGAGCTGAATAACATTTGAATGTAGTCCATTAGCAATCACAAATATTCTAATTACAATTGATCAGTAGATTGGTTAATCCATTTACTTCTTATCTTGATTGGGTGTAATGGGTTACTTTGATCATAATGGTTCATAATCAACTAATTTACCTTTACCAATTGACTTAGACAGCTACTTTATTAGATGTGTTACTCATAAATGTCAATAGATATTAACCTTGGTCTAGAATAACCATAGACCTAAGGGACTACTTGGGTAAGATACTAAAAGGTTAGACCTATACAAATGATTAGTAGAGTGTAGATTAGTTAAAATCAATGAATTACCATATGGGTTATGTACCAAATGACTAACAAATTGGTAATATGCATGATTTGTATAACATTAGTCATCATTACTTATTAATACCTAACAATATCATTGAAATGCAATGGATTTTAAGGTAAATGGTTACCTAGGGGTTACTTGACCATCTTAGTTAAGTGGTTATGAAGGTTAAATAATATTAACCATAAACATGGGTCACTGTGAATGGTGAGACATTGAGATCATTGATACCTAATTGAGTGAAAGGGGTTAATATTCTTTGATACATGGATAACTATGGGAATTTTGTCTTACATGATGAAATGGTGGTAACATGGTTAGAAGTGTAATCTTGGTCACCTGATACATTACCATTGAAAGAAATCAATGGGTAATGACATTTAGTAATCAACCTTGGATAATGCTTAATTGGATATTGCACCAATATTGGGTTATACAGTATATAATCATCAAAAACAATTTCACTTGAAACTTAATAAGGCTTTTATTTAGGTTAATGGATGGTTATTAAAGATACTTTATTCAAGAGTATTAGTAATGCTACCTATTGGCAACCTATTTATGTAGACTTCAAATTAATAAGTATTATTCCATTTTTCTGACAAGACCCTTAGTATAGATGGTAACTTCAATCTCTTGCATTTATGCAACTAGCCATGCATCTACATGGCAAGAAATACTAAGCATAACTTTCTAATGGTCATGTGCTTCAGAAATCATAAACACCAACTCATTGAGGCAAAGAACCCAAAAAAGACAAAGGAAACTAACTTAGCTAAAGATTATGAGTTGACTAAAGTTTTTAATATTGAAACAAGAGAATATAATATATATAATAATGATATGCAACTAATTCAAGAAAATTTCTAACTCCAGTGATGCTAGTTGCCAGAAAACATAACAAACAAACCTTATATTTGTTGGCACCAAGTAAGAATGATATAAAAGAGTGGATCATTTAGCTCAATATCAATATATTACTGAAAATATTTTAGATTTAGGCACACAAATACACTATTATCTCAATGTCAGAGTCAAACCCCTTGCTTGCTTATATGTTCTTCGTGTGAAATGTCCACGTCTTTGAAATTGATTAGATAACCAAAAAAAAGTTTTGTTAGTTCCCTTGAATTCTCTCTCTATACTAGCTTGAATAAAGTACCAAGTACTAGTTTCAGCAACTTAGGAATCAATCAAAAAGGTACTACAAGTTTAATTAGTTAATGCAAATTCTTCAAAATTTAATTCCAAATCCTTCCTCTTTGTTTTACCCCATTAATGCAAATTCCTTTACATTAAAACCATCTTTTTAACTCAGAATTCACAAAAATTATGCTCAAAACAACATTATTTTGCACACAAGAAAGCAAATTCTCAAACTACTTGTAGGCATGGGCATTATGTCCATAACATTTACTTCAATTGCAACTACTAACCATTCACATATGAATTTATGATCCAGACATAATTTCATACATCCCTAATAAAAAAGTAAATTGATACTTTGATGGCCTAAGAAAAGTCTAAACCAAAACTAAGGCACCTGAAGTAGCAAATATGATTGCATAACCATTAACAATATGGTCAAAAAATTTAGTGAAAAAGAATTAGAATCAAAAATTGCATTCTAATAATAACTAAATAAATTGATCAACAAAATAATAGAACAAACAGCAAGTTTGAAAAAGGATACACCAAGTAAAAGCCATGAACAAAAAAATGAACCAACCAACACAATTGTAAACTTTTAGGCTTGTGGTGTAATGAGAGTTAAACTGAAACATTATGACCACCTACAAAACTTTGTCATTGGATAGTCAAAATTCAATTCCCATGTAATGAATCATCCAAAATGAAAAAAGAAAAAAAAATGAAGAATCATAAAAAAATTGTGGGAGAGTTTTATCAAGCATTAAAGTAGTGATTGCAATTTGTAGAACCATCCATAAGCACTACACAAAATCAAGCTACTGAGAGTTTTCAAACTCTTTGCACAGGTGTTTGTCTTTGCTCTAGTGAACCATCTACACCTCAAGTCTTTGATAGTGAATTAGCTATCAACAAGCTCCAATTTAAGCCACCTAGTACAAAGATGCACTACTGAAGACCTATAGCTTTGGACCTTACTCTAGAAGAAAAGCTGACCCTTGTTCAGGCCAAATATAACTCAAACTCCATTTATAAATGGAACATAAATGGGTTGTCCAAATACTAAGTCATGATCTTATTTCAACAAATGACTATGGTATCAAATGTCTACTGAGTGGTGGGATAGCCTTCTGATCTTGTAATTATTGAACTTTTAATTACCAGATTTACTAGTCAACTAAAAGGATGGTGGGATAATATTCTCACTCAAGCTGACCATGATAGTGTTTTTCAAGCTTTCAAAATAGATCCTTAAGGTGAACCCCTTCTAGATGACCAAGCCCAACTGATCCCAAATGTAGTAGCATCTTTGAACCTTGTAATTTCCAAACATTTCTTAAGTGATCCTTTTCATTTGAAGGACAAAGCCATTGAATTGCTCTTTAATCCCAAGTGTAAGTATCTTCATAACTTTTGTTGGTATAAAGATACTTTCCTAATCCATGTCATGTAGCAAGAAGATGGCAACCAACCCTTCTAGAAAGAAAAATTTTTAGTTGGGCTACCCTAGCTCCTTGATGACTAGGTAAGATTGAAACTCTAAGCCCATTTCAATGGTCTAATCCCATGCTTTGGCCATTGGTGAGTTAGTAAAGATGGCCTATAGATTTGTTCAAATCTTAAGCTTCAACAACAACTAAAGTGTGAACAGAAACAACCCAAAGAAAGAACTTTGTTTTTTCTTTGCCCAATTTGATGACTCTTTTTATCACAAAGAGATGTCCAAATGTAAAAAGTCTCTTAAGCTATGGAGAAAACCTTCCTACCCTTAAGCCCCAAAGCCTCCAAAATATGTCCATCAAAAACCACAAAAACAAACCAAATGTCCCAAATAGTTATTCAAGCCCAAAGCCCAAACATTTCCAAGAACCTCAATAACTTGCTTTAGATGTGGCTAACACAGAAACTTAGCCTATTATTATAGAATCCAAATGAAAGTCCAAGCCCTCTAATTACTTGAACCAATTTATGAACAAGTCCAAAAACTATTCATCGATTCCTTTGGTTTTGACTCTTTGTTAGATAAAGAACAAGCACTCTAAATAGATGACCTTGCCCCCTCATCTACTTTATGTAGTGAGAAACAAGTAAGTGTTCTCATTAAAAACTAGGAATTCATCCTAGAATTGATTGATTCTATGGATGATTTGTAAGCCAAAACTCAATATCCTCACAAGCTTTTAACTTAAGCACCATTAAGCTTTACACACAAAAATCCTCTACTCCATCAAGCCCTAACAACTTATAATCTTACATTCATTCTCAAGTGGTTTGACCAACCTTAGCACAAGCCTATTACTCTTCAAGAACTTCAACATGAATTTCATCAACTCAAGCTAGAAATCAAAGAACTCAAGTAATTGAGATAAGTAGATCATAACCTACTGCTATCTCTTCTTCACTAGTCTCTGCAAAAGCCTCGTGACCAAGCCCTCCTTAAGATATTCCACCTACAAATCAAGATTGTAATCTTAACCTATCTGCCCTAGATCAAGCTGATTTTATATAGTTGTTGCCAAAAATCATAACCTATAAATGCCTTATTGATATTACCATTCAAATTCATGACTATAAGCTAACCACTATAGCCTCATTAGATATTGGTGCAGACTTGAACTATATCCAAGAAGGCCTTATCCCAACCAAGTATTAAGAGAAAACCTTAGAAGGACTCAAATTTTCAAGCAACCATTCCCTTCCAATCTTGTATAAGCTCTTTGATGCCTATATCTATCATTTAGGTATTACTATCAAAACTCCATTTGTTTTGACAAAAAACCTTAAGCAAAAGGTTATCTTAGGTACACCATTCTCTAACCCTATCTAGCCATTCCAAGTCACACACACCAAGGAACAACCACAACTATCCTTTGTCAAACACTTCAATTCCAATTCATTTACAAGCCCTAAGTTAGAAACCTTAATCTTTTGAAAGATACCTCAATTTAAGAATCCGTAGAACATAATTTACTTCTCAAGACCAAAACATTTCATCTTCACCAATTGAGATTAATTTCAAAAACTTAAACACCAATTGACAAAACCAATTCTCCAAGTAAAAATCCAATCCTTTCAAAACCACCATTTGTTTTGAAGTACCAATTGCCTTTTGGCACTATAAGTAACATATGGTAGATTTATCATGTGCCAAGCACTTTAATGAGTGCCAAATCCCTCCTAAAGCATGCTTAATTCAAATGCATCCACAATTAGTGGAATATTGCAAGCAAGAAATCCAAGCCTTACTTGCAAAAGGTATCATTTAGCCTAGCAAGTCATCCTAGATTGTGCAAAATTCTATGTTAACAAGAATGTTGAAATAGAACATGGCACTCTTAGGTTAGTTATTAATTACAAGCCCTTTAATCAAGCCTTGGAATGGATCATATGTCCAATTCCAAATCAAAAAGACCTCCTTCAATGCCTTGCTATGGTATTGGTTTTTTCTAAGTTTGATATGAAATCTAGATTCCAACAGATATAGATCAAGGAGGTAGATTGATACAAAATTGCCTTCATTATACCTTTTGTCCAATACAAGTGGAATGTAATGCTATTGATACTCAAAAATGCACCCTCTAAGTTCTAAAGGATTATGAATGAGATTTATTCTCTCAATTTTTAGTTATTTATATTGATAATGTCTTAGTATTTTTATCTAATATAGATTAACACTTTAAGCACTTGACCATCTTCATAGAGGTCACCCGCAAGTATGGCTTAGCCATTTCCAAGCCTAAGATTACTCTCTTTCACACTAAGGTAAGATTCCTTAGTCATTATATCTTTCAAGGTACACTCATCCTTATAGAATGATTAATCCAATTTGCTGATAAATTTTTTGATTAACTTATTAACAAATCTCAACTCCAAAGGTTCTTAAGAAGTCTTAATTATGTCATAGATTTCTATCCCAAGCTCAATCTAGCTTGCAAGCCTTTACATGATAGACTAAAGAAAACTCCAATTCCTTGGTCTTCTTAGCATATAGCCATTGTTCAAGCCATTTGTTTACACATTTGTGATCCAAACCTACCTAAGATAGTTAAGTGAGATGCCTTAAAAATAGGTTATGGTGGGATCCTTAAGCAAATTAATGGTAAACAACAATAACTTGTTTGTTTTACCTCCAAGCATTGGAATGACTATCAACAATGGTATTCCACAATCAAAAAGGAAATTTTAGCTATTGTTTTGTGCATCTCCAAATTTCAAAACAATTTGTGTAATCAAAAATTTTTGCTCTATATTGATTGTTAAGTTGCAAAATACATTTTGCTAAAAAAAAAAAAATGTTCAAAACCTTGCATCAAAACAAATTTTTGTTCATTAGCAAGCAATTTTAAGCATTATTGAATTTGACATCAAGTTTGTGAAAGGAAGTTGAAATTCTTTGCTTGATTTTCTTACAAGAGAATTCTTGTAAGGCTTCCTACCACCACAATGCCTTGACAAAGGTCCACTAAGTATCTTGCCAAATCTTCAATGAAGCCACTCAAAACATGGGCTCAAATCTTCAAAGAAGAAGCATTAGCCCAAGAAAAACTTCAAACTCTTCAAGCGCCCACCATTTATCCTCCCATTCAAGTATCAACCCCACAACAAAAATGACCCTTTTGAGCTTACCACTATAAGCTCATCAAACACTTAAAACCTAGTTAGCCTCCTTACCAAATGCTCTAGTATCATCAATGCCTACTTCTTTGAAGCATATCAAGCTTAAAACAAGTGCTAGTGTTTCTTTCAATAAGAACACCAATCAAGCAACAAGCAAAGAGGTGGTTAAGGTATCACCTACCCTTCTCTCAAATGAGGTGGTTACGGTTTCATCAACCCCTCTCTCAAAGTTAATTTCAAAAGGCAAAGAGGTGGTTGTTTTGCCTTTTGAAATAGCCATCTACAAATTATTTTCCCAAGCAATTTCAAGCAACTTCAAAAAAAAGGTTTAGCCTTTTATTATCAAGCCCTCTTTTCAAAACATTGAGTTGATTGAAAGGAGATTCTTTGACACTAACCCTTAGATTGTTGCCAGCAAAATGTTATTTGCAAACTAGTTTTACAAGCCTTAGGATTTATAAAATCCCAATCATTTTATGAAACTAAATCAATCAAAATCAAGAATTGTTATTACCCAACGATCCAAGCTAATTTACCCACTTAACTATTGAAATTATTTAGGTCCTTCAACCCTTAAATTGGCTTAAATCACCAAACCATTATCAAAAATTTCAAGTTAGCATTACTATGTCGTCAAGTTTCCTTCCTAAATTCAACAATTGGGGTTACAAAGAGGCATGGTTTAATGATTTCTATTACCAAAATCAATCCCACAAGCATTCTTGGATTTTTTTTTTGGGAAACCAAAGCCACCATTATGTTTCTTCTCTAGTTTAACCATTAGTGGAATTAGTTTGGTCCAATGTATAAAATCCTTTCAAAATTAATTTAGGAAGGTTTCAATATCTTCCAATCAAAATTCTAACCCCAAATTACCCAAGTTTCTTTTCCTTAATTATTACATTTATGTTATATTTTAAAGCTAGCTTGGATTTATGGATGGAAACTCTAGATTAGGGATAATCCTTTAATAAGGAATCTAGTTCTTAGTTGAATCTACAAGGTCAAATTTTGTCAACAATTTAGAAAGCTCACAATCATGGTGTCTTATAGTGGTTTTCTACAAATCTCCAATAGTCCAACAACATTGAACCAAGCACCTCTTAATTCCTTTATCAAAAGACATGTATATGTGTCCTCTTAGCTCAAGCCAAAACCAAGTAGGAATATCTAATTGTATTGATAGATATTCTCCGACAAGCTCAACAAGTCATGAATGAAGCTAAGTCTAGCTTGTCAATTATGACCCAAATGAAGATGTTTTTGGCCCCATCCACATCAAGCATAAAGACAAAGGCAAAATGTAAAGGTGAAATGCTTTTACCAAGGGTAAAAGGACAAAAAATAGAAGGAATCTCTACTTTTACCCAAAGTTAAAGTAAAAAGTATCTACTATTTTGAAAAGTATATACTTTTCAAAAAGCAAATGCATTTACTTTTCACTAAAAGTAACTTTGTCTTTAAGCTCTAAGTATTTGAGGCCCAAGCATCTATAAAAGGCCTCACTTATCAAGCATTAGGCAAGCTTTTTTTTTCCTAATAAAAAAAAGGAAGCTTTAAGAAAAACTTTTCCTTTAAGAATAAGTTCTATAAACCTTCGATAATGTTTTTGGAGGAAGTCCTCCTAGAATAGAATCCTATCCTTTGTAATTATTTTCCTATCCGATAATCTAGTAACTCTTTTGTAAGTGTTCTCTTACTTTACTCTTTTCAACTTGTAAAGGGATTCCTAAACAAGAAATCCCTAAGTTATCCTTCAAATCTTTATGTATCCTTATTACATGCAAATGAATTTTAATATTTATCTTTAATGCCTGCACCAAGGTTTAATTTGAATGTTTTCAAATGCATATTCAATATATTAGCTAGAAACTAGTACCAACTCAAGAGACTTATGTTTGAGCAACCTCTGGTATAACAATGCCATGTACTCGATAAATTTATCCTTTATATGCATCATCATGCATTCTCATACAATGTCTCTATCCTGTAAAATCCTTGCCCTAATTGGTATCAAATCCTAATCTTATGCTTTTTTTTTTGTGATGGATGGATAGGCACAATATTCTTGGTCTCTTTATGTTATAGTGGACTATTTCATCTTGTTTAGTTGTTAAGGGGGAGAAACTAAGCATGCACACAACATAAGGGGAAAAGATCAAATAAGTGTGGTCTTAATAATAAGTCTTGAGGGTAAGGTAGTGAGATTATCGCTCAACACTAACACGTAGGTGAAATCCCTGTATCTCATGCTCCATTGTAGGAAAATCCCTAGAGCAACTCAGCCAAGAAAGGCATACCCCCATACCAAGTTACCATGTCTACTATGTTTGTAGCTTTATCCTTGAGTCACATGTACTCCTCGGAGTCCATTGCTAGGAACAACATATCTTGGGAAGAGATTTGTATAGAAACCTTTAGCCAAACCATATACTATTGAAGTATAGTATGGGAGAGTACCTAGTATAATGAATTTCAAGATAAGGATTTTTAATGTCATTCATTCACATCTCATTTTTTTTAAATTAGTTGCATTAGATAGTACCCCAAAAATTATCACTAAGTTAAATCACTTGCATAATATAGAAGAAATAGAATTTTTACAAAGTTAGTTCTTAGATTAAGTCCACTTTTTATAGTTCAAACCTCTTATTTTAAAGAATTTTAGGAATCTTAGGCTCATCTAGACACATCTTCACATTTTAAGTAAACACATCATCATAGAAAAAGCATCTCCATAATAGAATTTAAGAACAATTTGTTTAGCAGCATGGAAAACATAAAAGTAGATAATTTGTTTATTAGCATCAAAAAGTTATTTTTGGTAAAAGATGATAACATTTTTACTTGTAAAGGATGCATGTCTTGAAATTAGTATCTTATTAGGACAAATGTAGAAGTGTTCATAGAACATATTAAATATTGTAAGTATAAGATAGACAATTTGCATTATAGGCATGCTTCTCAAACACATACAATAAAATATATGTCATAAATTCGTCCACAAGCCATATATCCACACCATCCATTATAAACCCATCCTTTAAACCTCCATAAAATGTTTATAAACAACCCATTCCAAAATCCAAAAACAACCCGAACAACTACCTAACCCTAAAAACCAAATTCCATACACTCCCAAAATAACCTACTTCACATGTAAACAAATTGCACACTTAGCCCGTTACTATAAAATTATGCACAAAATCCTAGCCCAATTACCCAAACTAGTCTATGAATAGGTCCATAACCTATTCATTGATTCTTTTGATTCTAAACCCAATTCTTCATTTCCTAATCCAGCCATCACTAACCTAGTAAGTAGTGTAGCCATTCCAAGCAAACTTGTTTTTCCCAACAACTCTAGCATTCTTCCAAGTATGAATCTAGATGCAAGTTCAACTTTCCGTATCCCTAAAACTCCCATAACATCTCACAAGACCTATACAAAATTTTATCTATGTAGTTTTAGAATTTTTTAGTAGTATATCATTATTCTCATTATTTTTATTTGTTTTAGATGGCAAGTTTTGATAAACACCAATACATCCACACCTACCAAAGGTATAAGGGTATTAGTCTACCTAAATATCATTTTGAACCCTCTAATTTCAAAATCACTAGACTAGATCAAAAACAATTAATAGGACCAAAAAACATCACTACATCTTAAATAATCTTTGGAATTATGTAGTCAGTAAGAAAGATTCTTCACTAGTTCTCTCAGTAGTCTTTTCATTATTGTTTTGCTTATATTAGACAACTTAGGGAGTTTGCATATGTTTAACATCAACATAGTTAGTGTTTTTCTTCTTTAAATGCACATAGTCCTTGTTTACCTTATGTTCAAAAATGTTTTGATTATGAAGGCATCATCCCTCATTTCTAGCAACTCATCCTCCAAAATCAATAACTTGAGAAAGACCACTTCTCTTTACTATAATAGCATCAAAACCTTCAAAAAATTCACTCATCATTACTTTAATAGCTTCAAACTCTCAATATTGAAATTTCAATTCTTAGAAAAACGTTGCTCAAAGTAAACTCTATGGCACCAATTCCTTCACCTTCTTTAGCAAAAATAGATACCACTACTTAAACTTGTTTTCCAAAATTTAAAGTAAATGTCAGTACTCAAACTTCTCCTCCATCTGTAAAAAGATATTATCCTCAATAGTTTTGCCATTATCCTCTTTAGAGAAATTTTCTTTTTACCTTTGTTTGTCTTACTCTTTCCTAGTCACAAAAACAAAAGGCACTTACTTATTTTCCTAAAGACTTCTCTTGACACCTCCCAAAATTAGTTAAGTAGGATTTTTCAAAACACTATTAGTAGTTGTTGAAGAAACTTGACAACACGTAGTCTCATATCCTAGCACACCACATCACTATTGGAAATGGACATGGAAATATGGCACAAAGTTTAGCTACAAAGATTGCAGTCTAGTTCCTGCAGATTGCCAACACCAGCTTGACTTCAACATTTTGCGATTAGTGGTTCTTGATCTTCACCAGTTTCCTCTTAATTACAAAAGGTTTTGTGACTATGGATTTCTTGCAAGACTCCATATTCATAAAAGAGATCTTCAAACTTGTCAATTTAATTGATTTGGTAGAACTTTTCAAGAAACTCTTACAGAGCAGTTCAAAAATTTCTATCAAGGCAACTACTCCAATGACATTACCAACATCATTGTTGATATCATTAGTTCTCCTCTAGAACAAATTCCCTTTTTAAAATTTCAAGTGGCTATCCATCACCTTTACATTCAACAAAGAAAATTGATTGGGCATTCTAAGAGAAATTACTTGGCCCTATAGGCAGAAAGCATTAGCAGCTCAAGTCAATCAGGCTTACATTTAAGCAAACAACTAAAATTAGTCCTCTTACAATACGTACTACCATGAAATAAGGACCCTTTACTAGCAATTCTTTTGCAAAAATATTGACATTGACTTGAATTGAGCACTGCTACTCTATAGCACAAAAAAGGCAAATCTCTTAGACTTATATGCTTTAAAATCAAAAATAACATAATATCCCATGGATGATCTAGATTATTGCATGGAAGACAATGAAGCCTTTAACATTGACAACTACCATAAAGGATAGCCTCCAAGAAGGAATTCAATATTAAAAACAATAAAACTTTTCAAAAATTTCCCCATAATATTCTAATGTTCCATTGTGAACCAAGTTTCATCACCTAAGTCCATTGCATTATTCATTTTAATTTTGCATCTTACTCGATTTTTTGTTGCATTAGAGTTAACAGTCCATAAGACTTCTCATTTCATTGTATCAGTCACCGTAATAGAGTTAGCATGACATACTACCTACTTAAAGGAGTCATCCAATTCCAAGACCAATCCACCACACCATTAAAGTCCTATTAGTCATCCAAGCATCCACTTATGTCCATAAGTCCTTGCTATGTCTATCAATATATTCTTTCAAAGTCAATGGGTTCATTATGTGTCTAAGTAGTAGCCTATTACAACCACTGAGCCTAAACTCATTCAGCCTTCACATTATTTGATCAACCATCCCTATTATGTGTATCAAGTGTTTAGTTCAATAAAATTAGTCTAGTGAACTCATCCAACAAGTCATTAAGTTTGTCCACTACTAAGTTATGTCAAGAGTTAGTTGGTCAACAAACTCCCATAATAATCCTTTCTAAAGGATTCTAGACCTTAGCCAAATCCAATAATCCAAGCCTAGATAATAGTCTTCCACTACTCAATAATAGTTGATTATTATCTAGAATTCAAGCCTTATACTGATCAATAAAAGGAAATTTGCAAGCAACGTGTTCCTATTATTATTTGGCAATAGAAACTCACATGTAAGGTGACTGTAGTGGATTTCTAAACATCAATAGCAATTCACCACCAAGGAACCCAAACTCATTGAGTGTCCTCTTGACTATAAGCCAATCAAGACAAAGATTTCTATAAACCTTGCTAAATATTCTCCAAGACACTCTCCAAGCTCTTGGTTGACGTCAAGAATGCATCATTAGATTCTCCTTAGAATCATAATCTTGACCCATCCATATTAAATATCAAATTTCAAGCATCAAGCATGAGAAAGACCTTTGATAATATTGCTAGAGATTCTTTACAATTATCAATCAAGCTGGGATGGAACCAAGTAAACATCATTGAACTTCTCCTTGATTTTTTTTGGTCCCATCCACATCAAGGATAAAGATAAAGGTAAAAAGCAAAGGTGAAATGCTTTTATCATGGGTAAAAGGACAAAAGTAATAGGAATCTTTGCTTTTACCCAAAGTTAAAGTAAAAAGCATATGCTTTTCTAAAAATTAAAAGTAACTACTTTTCAAAAAGCAAAAGCATTTGCTTTTCACTAAAAGTAACTTCATCTCCAAGCTTCAAGCATCCAAGGCCGAAGCATCTATAAAAGGCCTCACTTATCAAGCATTAAGCAAGCTTTTAAAAAGTAAAAAGGCTTTTTTTTAAAAGAAAAAGGAAAAAGCCTTTAAAAAGAATAAGCACTTAAAAAAAGATTTTAGAAAACCTTTTCCTTTGGGAATAAGTTATACATAACTTAGAAAATGTTTTAGGAAGAAGTATTCCTAAAATTGAATCCTATCCTTTGTAAATATTTTTCTATCCTATAATCTAGTTGCTCTTTTGTAATTTTTCTCTTACTCATTCAACTTTTAAAGGGATTCCCAAATGGGAAATCCCTAAGTTATCCTTCAAATGTCTATCCTTCATATACATCATCATGCATTCTTATATAAAGTCTTTATCCCGTAAGATCCTTGCCCTGAGAAATAATTGAGCTTTTTGGGTCATTCCTTAATAGGATATCCATTTAGAAAAATTGGTATTAGAGCCAAGTTGTCACCACCATAATGTAGGTTTGAGTCTTTATAAATCCCAATTCTAAGAGGGGCTAAGGGGTATGGGCCATACTTTAGTGAAGCATGGTGAATAGATAAGGTCAGAAATAACGACATTTTTTGGGCCATTCCTTAAAAAGGATATCCTTTTAGGTGAATTGGTATTATAGCCAAGTTGTCACCATTGTGATGCGAGTTCAAGTCCCCATAAATCCCACTTTTAGGAGAGGTTAAGGGATAAAGGCCATACTTTAACAAAGCTTGGTGGGTTGATAAGATTAGAAATATCAAGGTTACATATAAAGTCAATATTAAATTTAGCTTATTTATTTCTCATATATAATAATCTATTCTTATTTTAAATATTTATGCTTACAACTAATACAAAAATATGTAATCTGTATAATATATTTTTAATTTTTTCATACAAATTAATATATAAAAAATACATATTAAATAATAATTTTTTTTTGTTTATTATGAATTAGTAAGTCAACAAATGACCAAAGCTTAATAATAAGACAAAAATTAGTATAAAAACTAAAAATTATATCCTTTTTATTCAAACAAATATATTAAAAATATATAATAAATAATATTTTTTTTTATCTATTATACTATATGTTAAATAAAAAATTAGATCACAAAGACATTAATTCTAATCAATAATACATCAATCAACAAAAGATTTTGAAGAAAAAACGTGCATGTAATATGACACTCCCCAAGTCAGTTCTCATGGGTCATCGTCTCATCAGTCCATTTTTTTTGTTTTCATTTATCTTCTCTTTTTTTTTTCTTTTTCCAACATTGTAATATAATTTTGTTCTTTTCTTCTTGTGGATTCACTGACATATTTCATTAGTTTGATCTAATGATATTTCTTTCAATTATAAACTTTGTAAGAGACATTGAAATTTGTAATTATGATTATGAAAGATTTCTCTGATAGAAACCATGGGTGATGCTTGCATTGTAGATGTTGATTTGTTTAATTATTTCACCATAACTTATGCTTACCTTATTAATAATATTAATTATGCATATATCTAGTTATTATGAAAGTTTAAAATTAATGTATATATTCAATTATTATGCCTATCTTATTAATTATGTATATAATGCCTAATTTCATTTCATAATATTAATTAGTAATGTTTCATTTTATTTTATTTAAGTATTTTTATTGCATTTTCTTTTTATCTATTCAAGTAATCAAAGATGCATTGACCAACTAATAGTAGTTTAGTCATTAATGTCAAGTTCATTATTGTGTTGGCTTTGCTATGTTTAGTGTCTATCTAGTCCAATTATTGCCACTCTTATGGGTAGTAGTGGATTGTAAAGATGATAGGACAAATAATTTAATATTTTGAGATTTTCATAATTCATTAACTAAGATTTGGAATGATTATGTATCAAATGTAACATATGGCTTGACTAATATTAATTTCAATTGTATTTCCAATTCAAACTTCTAGGTCCAAGACAAAAATGATCCTTATGATGTACCAAAGTCAATGACAATTCTTGATGCCTCTAGAATTATTAAGTTCCTGGTAATTCCTTGGTTTTTTTCATGTATGCATAGAGAATATGCTTATGTTGGGTAACCTAAAAAAGGAGAATATTTTTGTTTTTAACTAGTTTAATTTGTCATAAAAAAATCCTAGATAATAAACAAAATCATTTTGATGCATTGAAAGTTTTGGCCTTATGCTCTTGTAAAGGTAGTTAGCTTAGTTTTCCATAATAGAATAACTCCTTTAGAAAATGATTTTAGGTGCAAGCATTATTCTCAAAGAAAAATTTAAAATCCAATCCAATCCAACTTTCACCTAAGCTACTTATGGTAACATTGTGTATGACTCATATAAATGAAAGTATGTCATAGAAGAGATGTAAACAAACTTCTTAACTATCTTGCATTTTTGCTTGCTCTTAATGACATATAGATCTATTTTATTGAACATGTTTACTAAGGAAAAGTAACACTATTTGTAGAATTTAAGATGGAGAAATATCATCCTCCAAGAGATTGTCTATAAGACAATCCCCCAATAGAAAAAACAAAAGTATTAAAATGGGAAAAAATAAAAATAAAAAAACACATTTCATTTTCTCTTAATTGGCTCCCACTACAATTTTGCTACGTAAGAAATGGGTCAAAAGGTCTATTAGGTCCCTCAATTTTTCAAACTAACTTCCTACATGCAAGATGTAGAAACAAAGTTAAAATCTTTGTAAAGCTGCAAACTTTGAAGTTGAGAAGAACAAATGTTGTAAAACTATCCAAAAAGTTCCCACATTTGTATCTACTAGAAGAAAGGATGACAGAGATGAATAACTCATAACTAAATTAAGATCAACCCAGAGAAACAAAAATAACAAAAGATGTATCTTGAGTCAATTTTCTCTTCCAATTTCTATTGTAATACTCCAGTTGTAAAAAAGGAAATCAACAAATGCTTGAAATTTGCTCCTTTTTTTTTTTTTTTGGGACTTATGCATAATTTCTTGTACAAATATGACAAGACCCTTAGTCTAGGTGTTAACTTCAATCTCTTGCATTTGTTCAACTAGCCATGCATTAACATGGCAAGAAATATCAAACAAAACTTTCTAATGGTCATGTGCTTCATAAATCATAAACACCAACTCAATGTGGCAAAGAACCTAGAGACAAAGGAAACAAATTTAGCAGAAGACTATTGAGTGGAAAAAAGTTTTTAATACTAAAACATGAGAATATAATCTCTACATCAACAAGCAACTAATTTGCAAAAATTTCCAATTCTAGTGATGTTGGTTGCTAGAAGACATAACAAACAAGCTTATATTTATTAGTACTAAGTAAGAATAATATAGAATAGTGGATCCTTTAGTTCAGTATCAACATAGGACTAAAAATGTTTCAGATTTAGGCACACATATACACTTATGGTCAACCATTGACTATATGGTCAAAAAATTTACTAAAATGAATCAGAATCAGAAATTGCATTCTAATAATATCAAAATAAATCAATCAAAATTTACAACAACCACCTACAAATCATGATCAATGGATAGTCAAAATTCAATTCCCATGTACTGAATCATCCAGAAAATGAAAGATTAAAAAAAAAAAACAGAATCATAAAAAAT